>JASMMZ010000004.1:946093-1055427 GCA_038502455.1 Anisogramma anomala | reverse complement strand
AAAAAAAAAAAAAAAAAACCGGAATAGAAGATAGGGGGGGGGGGTATCTTTGGAGGTAATATTATAGGCTAGTGTCTAGCTAGTAATATCAGGGATCCAACTCTGGTAGTTTTACACGCTCTTGCGATGCTCTAAAGCAAGGAGAAAGTTGCTTAGGGATACGCTTCCACACGTCACATAACTGGGGAGGGGGTTACACCATCTTAGCTCTATAGCCGCTCCCTAGTAGAGACTTCTCTTTCCTTCTTCTTCATCGACGTTTATAGATAGAATTCGACCACCTTAAGCGTTAGCTTCGGCCTTAATCCCTTTACAATTGTGACGGAAATATTCAAGGATACGATTTGTTCAATGGTTTCCGAGAGGACGTTTTAGACTATACATTGAAAATTTGACGTATAATAAACGGTAAAATTTCGAAAATACTACGAACGCAACTACGGAGTAGAGAAATTAATACAACCGGTGTCAAAAGCGATTTTATCGCAAAAACATTAGCTGTAACGACTCAATATAAATAAATACAAACATGGACCAATAATAAAGTAATGAATGTGAAATTTATAAAGAGATACTAGTTGGAAAAACGTTAAAACCGACTTAGTAAAATAATGAATAAGGAGTCACGGGAAAAGACTTTACGCATACAGGATATAATGCGCTTAACAAAATTAATCAAGCCTCGCGAAGGGAAAACTAAGCTTAAACAATCGACGAAAAAAAAAAAAAAAACTGTAAAGGTTATCTACTACTAGTGTTAAACACAAACCATGTCTAATAAACACCCTTGAAAAGAAACGTAAGATAAGATACATCTTGAAATAATTAACGCCTCTTTTAACAATGATAAAAACGCCACAAAAAAAGAAAATGATGTTTTCAAATGAAATATAAAAGTTGATAAACGACTATACGAGCTTAATGGCCCGATACCCACAAACCACTACCTATACTACGACCACCCACCTTGCCGATTTCTAATTAATGAAAGTAACCCTACAAAATTTATAAACTTTACCAAGTTATAAGATAAAAGAGAAAACTATAATAATGAACCTTACAATATCCTCTATAATAAAATCCGTATAATATTCAACACTTATAAGAAATTAAATATTAAATCCATTCAATCTCATGTAATCCTATTCCATATACTAACTATATAAAATAAAAAGTGATATATATATCATTTAACCTAAATGAAAAAAATTGTAAAATATTACAATCACTTCAAGTTTCATTTTAAAATCGAACAAAAATTCCACAATATTAATTAAACAAGTATTACATAGGATTTTATCAAAACTTACTATAACAATGTGGATAAAATATTATTAAAATTACTTACTACTGTTATGACCCAGACAGCGGTTGGGTCAGGAAATAGGCCAACCTACAAACTGCGCCACTGAGAAGCTTGAAGTCTAACACATTAAGCAAGGAACATTTCTTGTGTTATATAAGGATAAGGTAAAAAGCCCAGGGTTAGGGTTGTGCTTATGCAGAATCAGGATATAGGCCACATAGGCAGGATAGGCTATATAGATAGATCGCTTATGATACCTAGCAATATAAGTAGGCGATCTAGGACTGAAGATGGTATAAAAACCATAGGATATAAGGATATGGTCAGCACCACATAGATAGTATTTCCTTTATAGCTCTTTAGTTGTCAATCTAAGTATTCAGTCTACATATCTAAATAGCCTCACAGCTTTGGATCATTACTTACATGGTTGCGATATTGTTCACTCAGCACTTCTGCTACTTTCTTGATAACATACACCCTTTGACACCTTCTATATACTTACGAGTATTTAGTGTGATCGTTACAACTACCTTATTGGTGAAGTTTAAAAAGTGTTAGGCGATGCTTAAACTGAAGCATAAAAGTAATAAACTGTTTATTATTATAGTCCGACCTACGATAGTAAGCCATATAAGTACTAAATAGAGTTTACTATTAAGGTACAGCAGAAGACTAGAAGAGGCTACCGTAGCCTACCGTGTAGGATCTATGGGCAAAACCAATACCTAGCTCATCACGTGCCTTTACACGCGCCGTATACGGACCGCGCCTAGTTCGCGCCTGAACCGGTCCCAGACTGAGTACTGCTTATCTCGTTACGTATATAGTTACATAACTTATAAAATTAATAGCCAATAGCCTAAATTTATAATATGCTCCCCTTTTACACGGATGTTGTAAAGGTTATAGCGTTCCGTTAGTCAAACGCAGGGCGCGGCCCTTATTCGCCTAGTGTGCAAGCCGGATGCAAGCTGGTGACGCGACGTTTAACGCGCCGTATAACGTATCAGCCGATCCGATCCTATGTTACCAGTGCCATATTATACGCTCCTTAACGTGTCGTATACATATTAGCCGGTACAACCCAATACCGCTAGCGCCGAATAACGCGCCTTTTAACTTGCCATATAATGTATTCTTTTTGCCGTTGATACCGTGTGACGCGCCCCGTATAATACGTAGCCCTTACCGAATCCGGCCCTCTAGTACCTATAAATACGTACTACTACGTAACCTTTAAAACTTCCTTCTTTTCCCTCTTATATTGCCGTTTTCATTTCATTATTTACCCTCTTTCGAGACAATTTCACTACTTCCCTTTATATCCTAATTACAATTTCCCGCCGATATTTCGTAACCCTTCCTCCTCTTTTTTGTTTTTATATCTAACGTGTATAATAAACCTGGCTTAGGTTATACCGCCGCTGGCGCCCTTAATAAAAATAATAAACCGCCTTGTAAAGTATTTTACCTTACTATATACAAATACTTTTTCATTAATTATTTTCTGTAACTTTGTTAAGTTAGATGCGACCTACTCATCCTTGGTAATAACGAAAAGAAATTCGAATTTCTCCTTTTATAAGGTAAAAACGTGTATATATTGTATATTAACCGATTTCTTAACTTCGATGTTTGTTTTATTTATATCTGAATTTATCGGATATAAAGTTATCATACGTATCGAAAGGTTAAAAATAAAGTAAGTTTATAGACTATTTTTATTAGAAACCCCACCGCAATTTATCACCCTTTCATAATATATTTAAAAAATAAATTTATTTTCAACTTCACCTAGTTTATATGCCTTCTTACTTTTATTAGTTATTATTACCGAAGATAAGGGTTATAATCAATCATTTACCCATAAGCGGTAGGGGAATATTTCGGATTATCAGCCCGTTTTTACCCCTGTCTTTTTAAGTTCGTTAATTAATTCGCTCAACTTCGCGATGTTACCCGAGTATATGGAATCCTTACCGTATCGGCCGTATAAGCCGTCACCCTTTTAACTATATATTCCCGTCTCCGCCTTTTTTGGGTCTGTTTTCCCCTAAAACTCCTTTATTACTCTCTAAGGTTTCGCTTATTTACCGAGATAGAATTCTCTCCGCTTACTATATATTAATGCGTAATATTTTTGCCTCAGTACCTTGTAACGCCCGCCATATACCTTTCCGTAATTTTGGCTTAAGTAGCGAAAATAATACAGCTACGTAAACTATATCTTTTATAATTAATATAGGTTACGGCTTATAAAGCATAGTGAACGAATTTCAGAACCTAATTATATAAGCTCTAGTTATACCTGTATTTTATCTGTTAATCTTAGCTAAAAGCGAACCAATCGAGTTAACCGCAAACGGGCGGAGAATCGGGCCCGAGCCGATCGCGTTGCCTAATCATAAACTAATATATTATAATTTTTAATGACTCGTTTAAAGGGTCCTTTTTCATACCGCATTTCGCTCCGTTTTTCGTTAGCTGCTATTATCAGCCGCCCTTAAAATTCGTTTCTTTTTACGTTATCTGTTATCCTTGGCATCGCCTCGCTCCCGCCCTACTTTTTATTAACACCTTTCCTTATAGCCTAATAATACCTGTTATGCTTTTCGCCGCTTTCTCCTACCGATGTTTTTTAGTATCCGGAGTTAATTATAATAAGGTATTTAACGTTTATAACGACGTTACTTGTTAAAACTTAATAAGTATAATAATAATAATTAGGTGGATTTTTAGTAACTCATACTAAAAGCCGCTTTCGGTTGGACATTCATTCGAAAAAATCGGGTAATATTTATCCGGTACTACCTATTATACTACAATATAATGAAGAATAATTTCTCTTTTCCTTTTATACATAATATATTATTTCAAAAGGTTTAAACTGTTCGGCACGGCTAGATTACTTAATATAAGCTCGACGTTGACATTAGAATACCGAGTTATTATAAACTCAAATACCCCCCTATTTCGATTTGAATTTATTTAAGGTGATAATATATTGGTAATTTTACAATAATTTATACTCAGGTTTATTATAATTGTAATACGTTACTAATATAAAGGGAACCACCTACCGTAACCTTTTTATCGCAAGAAATTTTTAAACTCTCAATGTTTTGTATATATCTTTTTTTAAATCGTTAACGATTAAAACTGGTTTGGAGCCAGTATCGGATAAGACTTACGAAATCCAGGGGACTGAAACCACACGTTTGATAAAGTTTATGTTAAATATAAGGTATTTATTAAAAATATTCAAACCGATATTAAATGGGTTCGAAATGTTGATAACCCAGTATTAATTATAAATCTAATTTAACTTTTTACTTAAACGGTTAGTTTTAATTTTACGTAAGTTCAACTCAATTCAATTTCTTACCTTATAATACGTCGCCGAATGCCGTCGATGGTTCGTTACCGTTTTTATTTATTATTGAATACATATCATCGTCGCTTGAATTAATTTAGTACCTTCGCGTAAATAAAATAAAAATGTAATAACTCGCCTCGTTGAATTGATTAACAACTTCGTATTTCCGTTTACCTTCGAAATAGATAACATTTTAAACCTATTTATTAAATTATTTGCATCAAACCGATTAATCGTCAACTTTTAATTCATTAACGTAATATAATAAACAGGTAAATATAAAGCCTAATCGTATTACAAAAAAGCGACAACAATACGCAAGTACTTTTAAACTTTTTAATTTATATATTTGATACCGTTATCTCCTTATAGGTAATACGCCGTAAACAAAAGTTATTTGAATTTCATCTATAAAAAACGTTTAAAATACGATTACCTAATTCGAACCTCAGTTACTAATAATAAAAGTCGAAAAACTTTAAAATCTCCACTATAAATTCCGGAAACGCTTTGTAAACATATCGAAAATTATCAATTATATAACCTCTAAGTATATAAATTTAAACAGGCAATCTGTAATAATCAACAAATATAGAGAGCCACCTTTAATAGCTGATGTGTTGATTATAAAATCGACGAAAATATATATCTAATACCTATTTAGTATAATGAGCAATTTAAAAAAATCTTTAATACAAAGTACAATAAGGTTTCGTTTTATCATATTACGTATATATTTCATATAAATGTCGAATGTTCACCACTATCTCTTTTTAATTATGATCCCGTTGAAAACGCGAAATAAAATGTTTTATTCAAATAACCTATAATAAGCGAATCGTAGATTTATTATAAGATTTTCGTTGTCGATAGTTTTGAATTCGGTAACTTTAATCGATTATGGTAATTGACGTACCTCTTGAATCAATTTTATAATTTATATTTTATACCGATTATCCAGTTTTCACTTTGAAACGCTTAACGCCTTCGAAAATTACTAATAAGCGAACCTTATATAATAGGTCGTTAGACACTCCTTAATTTCACAATTTCGTTAGAATACCCGGGCCAAAAATAAGGTGATTACTCGACGTTAACGAGGTTCATGAGTTTAACGCAAACTGGATCCGTAACGATATCTCCGGTTTCGACCTACTGAACCCCCCCGACGTTATCGCCGATAACGACTCGAACGCGGGCTGGGCTCAGGGCGATTCCGATTTCGACAACATTCGAAAGCCTTTGACCTACCCTTCAAATATATATTGTCGCAATTTGGAAATTGAACTTCCATTGTAATAATTTATATTTACAACTCATCATAATTTACCTTCCTTTGATATTAAATTTTATTATTCTTAAATTGAATATAATAAGAGAAATATGTTCAAAAACTTACATATATCGTTTTATAACTTCGGGTTTATTTTGCCATTTGCGAGTGAATATATCCCAGAAAGTGCTATAAACTATATGTATATATCGTAAGTAATATCAATAAAGCGAAAAAACTTAGCCTATTTAGTTTGGTGTTCCAAAATTAAACGTAGTAAAAAAAATATATATTTATTTATAATCCGTTAGGATTGTAAATAGGGTGTAAATAGTACCTTATTCGAAAAACCACGTTTCTTAAAAAAAATACCCCCGCGAAAAGCTCCTTACCGTAAATAGTGTGATTATATTTCGTATTCATTAACTATACAGAATAGTAAGTTATTAACTTTAGGATACTATCCTTACTTATTGCGACAAGCACCCTCTCAACTCTGTTTCCAAATAGTCGGTTTTCACTTCCGTTAATATATTTAGATCTTAATCTATCAAAGTCGGGGTTATAATAAAAATGTCCTTAAATATTTGGAATAAAAGTTTTTCCGGCTTTATTAAAATCCAATGATTTCGTTGTTTGATTATTAGAATGACTTAATTCGTTAATAAGGAGAAATTACCAATAAAATTACGATCAAAGTAAGTAAAAACCCAAAAACTTCAAATTTTCAGGATAATACGTAATAACTCCTATTCGTGTATTACTCGAACTTTTTCGGGGTTAGTCCGAAAACCTAGCTTAACCGTTACAATAAAACCCAACTATTTTACTTTCCGAACTGAGAAATTGCACTAGTTTCAATCTAAATTTCACTTCGTATTTCGAAAAATTCCTAAAATTATGTAAACTTTTGCTATATAGTTTTACCCCATACCAAAAAGAATTATTGAAATATACTGTAATTAAATCATGTAAAATATCCGCTATTATACAAATAATTTATAGTGAGAATGTCGCTAGCATTATTTATAGTTTAAAAGGGGTAATTAATTACTTAAATAATGCGAACCACGTATACAACGCCGTTAATTTTTTCTATTCAGCTATAACCATAATATGGTAAAAAGTTATTTAAATATATAAATTCGTAAGTAACGTCAACTCCGATAATATACATATAGTTTCTTTAATTAAAAGTAAAGTAAAACAATTTTACTCAGTAATTTCATTTAATAATTGCTAATACATATAAAACCGCTATTCTCTTTTCGGTTTGAAAATAAGTAATACTAGAATTATAGCGAATAAAAAGTTATTTGAACTTAACCTTATTAATTCATTTTGATACCATTCGTTAAATCTCGAAAAATTTATCCCAAGATATCGAATATAATATTCTTTAAGGTTTTTTTTTTAAAAAAAGAATCGTTTGGTTTAACGTAAATATAATAGTTGTTGGTAGGCTTTTATCGTTGCAACGTAGTTGATTCGAATCACTGTGATCGAAGTAACTGGTGCTGCGTTAATATTATTGATTGATGTGTAGAAGTTCTAATTTTGGTAGACTGCTAGCCAGTCTGCATACTAATTTTTATGGCCAAACGCTTTGGCCTATGCTCCACTTTAAAGTGGGCACCTACTTTACTACATTTACAGTGTAGCCCCACAAACTGCAGCCAATATTGTAGTTAGTGCAATCAACTTTACTTATATTAAAGTTGACTTGACTATACTGCATTCAACTGCTATTCTAATACTGGCGGCTTTTTGTTTTGTTCCTGCACGCCATCGTGGCTTGCCATTAATTGGTAGCAGCTTCTAAAATCCCTTTTCAATTCACAAGCCAACAACAAACTAGACCCCTGTCAATTCCGATTAATCTGTACTGAAATTGACATCAATTGCGGCCTTTTATAACTCTTTTGCTCCATCCTTCCGAAGCTCTCATCTTTCAAATTTCGTACAAATATCTTTTACCACAAACCTGCGCAAATTAAGTACGCCACCACTTCCATACCTTTTGCCAATAGTTCAAACTACTGTTTTAGCTACCATTTCTCTGGCGGTTTTTCAATTTACTAGGGCAAACCTTTATGTTACGTATTGGGCAATCCATATATCCCTCGATTTGTATGGTTAGTGTATTGCTATCCATAAACCTCTTTAGGGCGCCATTTGATGTGGGATTAGTCATGAAATCGGTAAGGTTATCTTTGTCATTAATTTACCTAAACTTATTGATTTCCCAGGCTTTCTATGCCTCCCTTAACGCTATTATGTCTATTATTAGTAGTTTTTCATTAGTTGTGCCTAGTTTTGATAAGCATTTGTAAAGGCTTCGGGAATCAGTATATACTAACATAAGTATCGATAGTAAACCCAGCTTTTTTGCGATAATCCTTAATATTCCGTTAACTACTATACAGATATTAAATCCTGCTATTATACCGTAGACTTTAAAAGTTAGCAAGCTTCGAGCTATACGTTTAAATTTGATAAATGTTTAATATATAAGGTTCCTAGTAATCATAAATTACCTTTTAAATCTATTCTCGTCGATAAGTATTATGAGGAAGTCTATTTATGATGTAAAATTAGTATCATTAGCAAATAACTAGTTTATAAAGATTATTAACTTCGCTTTCATTAAATTTATAAAACCCATATTAATTTTTCTTTTTATGTAATCTATTAACTTTTAAATCTGTTTATTTAACTTTTTACAGTTTTCGTCTTACAGATCTCATACCTATGCCGTAATAGAGAGGTTTTACAGTATCTTTGGTTAATATAGAGTGACGATATAGGCCGTATGGGCCCTTTGTTTTAAGTATATTTATACCCTTACCTCGTTAGCCTTATCGACAGTTTTTAGGTTTGTGACTTGCCCTTTTTAACGTCAGTTAATATAAGTACCATCTTTAACATTAATATTATATATTAGGAGTGATAATCCATCAAAGTTAAGTTTTATGCCTTTAACTAATATTTTAATTGGTTCATACTTTAAAAAAACTGACTTTTCAATAACATGTTTTTTTTCCGCCACGAATCCAATATCGCCGAAAAAAAAGGATATCGTTAGTTTATATACCAATGATGTTAAAGTTTTTGCTTTTTATAATTAATAGGCACAGGTTAAATATTAAAGTCTTTATACCCAGCTCATTTTTAAAGTATTCCTGATATATTGAAAACCAATATATGTTAGTCTTAGCTAGTACATATAAAGATTTAATGCACTATATTATTGTATTAGCTCGTGATTTTTCCCTTAGAGTTTTTGGTAATTTCAGTAATATAATCCGCTAAAGATTGGTGGTAGATTACGTGTACATTTACGTGATGTTCCAGATATTAAGTGTAAATTAACCTTTTTTGTTAGCAGTCAAAATTGGTAATAATAGTAACGATTAAGCTTTGCCTAATTTTCTAAATTATATTTGGTTAAGTAAGGATTCAGTCGTTATTTATATTACCGTATCCTTAGGTAATTAACCGTAACTTTTCGAACGGCTGGTCCGTAATTTTGCTTTAAACCTTTTAAATTATCTTTCATTTAAACATAACAACATTTTGGCCTTTAAATTGCATTAACAATATAAATTATAATATAAATTATATAACTCCCCGTAGTAAAATACCATTAATGTTTTATTTTTTATTTTTCTTAGAAGGTTGCTCGTTGTATTAATAATACCTTCAATACGTAGCTTAAGGGTAAGTTTTCTCCTAAATTTCTTTTTTTAAAATACTCACGTCGTTATATATCCCTTGTTAAGCTTATAGTTTCCATTTTCCTCTTTTTTAGTGTGTATTCTCCTTTTGTGTGGTTTTTCACCCCATTAGCGTTCTATTAGCTTATTAATAATCAGCTCGGGAGGGTTATATTGGTTAATTCACACGGTTTGGAAGTTGTCGACATTGGGATTTTCATTAGATTTAAGGGGTCTTTTATAAATCTTAACTTATATAGCTTGGAAAATTATAGGGTTATTATCAGTTTTAATTATTACGTTTAAGTTAATAATATTCAAAATCTTATACGGTCTATACTATTTAATTGGCTTGCGCTACGTAAGGACTTTACTTTAAAGGGGAAGTAAAAGTACGTTTATTATTAAAGGTATGTTTTCAGTATTAAAGGTATCGTTTACCAAACGGCATACCGATTCCTTCCTTAGTTTTTTTAGTGCTTTGTTATATACCATAACAAGTTTTTTGGTGTTTAACGAAGGGAGAAATTTAACTATTATACGTGGATAAACTTTAAATACCAGTAAAGTTGATACAAGTTCGTCAAAGTTAACAGTATAGTTAAAATCCTTTATCGCTATTTAAAACCGTACCTTTTAACTTGTAAAGCTTTCGATTTCCAATGTAAGAATATCGTAGGCCCTTTATAAAAGTACGTATACCATTTTAACCTTACTAATACTTCAATGAACTTTTACAAAATCCTATTTATACTAAATATCTATTAACTTCGTATTAGCTTAAAACTTTATTATAATAAAGTTGGTATCGGTATTGTAAACCAATATATCTGGTAAGCTAAGGTACGTGTTAATTGACAAAATGCGTAATATATTCTATATTTCCTTTCACGTAATAGTTTTAAGGAACTTAGCGCTGTAGAAAACCATAATGAATTCTACGATGTATAGTATTAGCTTACAGTCCAAATAAAATACGTTTACGAAAATTTCCGAGTTAAAATAATAATTTTCATTTAATGTAATCTTAAACCTTAAAGAGGCTTAGAAGTATATTTCACAGTAGTAGTAAAGGCATTTAACTCCCTTTTGTGCTCGTAAATACATATTTTCGTAACCAGTTTCCTTTAAAACTTTATAAAGACTGTTAGTTACCGGGTAATGAAAACTATAATATAATTAACGAAGTTTTAACTTCGTTAACTTAAATATTACTACCTTTGGTTTTTAAAGACAAAACTAAAGATACCTGTATTTAAGGCTACGCGAAAACCTTTTACTGACTTTAATATATATTAGCTTATCAATTTAAATATCAATGTTAATACCGAGGTTCTTTATGTTTTTTAGGTAAAGGAGAAAAGAGGTAGGAGATTTCAAGATATAGAAAATAATAGGGCTAATAATAGTTTTTACTACCGTCGATTCCAGTGAAGATATATTTTTTCCAGTGCCAAAGCTAATTTTTGTCTTATTAGTATCCGAGTAGTTCAGTTTTGTACAGTATCCGTATCCCTTCGTAATGCGATATAATACAAATATCTTCCTATTAAGTACCGTACTGCCCCAGTATCCAGTATAATCACCTAAAAGATTATTTCGTATACCGGTATTAAATGGTAAATAGATGTATAGGGTTAGAGCCTTTATTGTTATGGCAGTGGTAGAGGTATTTACCTATAAGTTGGTACAGGAATACGTGGTCAACTAGTTATTACGTAGCTTCCGGGATAATACTAGTGTTAATATTAGTATATTCATGATAGCCGATAACCTTCGACTTCATTTTCTTTTTTTCAACTTTACTTCTTTCAAATTACGTGAGACGCTTGATATAATTCTATTTTAAAACAAATGGGTATTACGTGTGATATATTTCCTATTTTACGTTACGTTCGATGATAGTGTAACGTGTTAACCATCAGAACTATTTACCGTAAATTCAACTTTTTTTAACATTTGAATTAAATTTACTCAGCTGATTTAATTTTTTTACAAAAGATGAATACCCTTTTCTGTAGGTAGAGGTTCCGATCATTTATTAACCGTATTTACCGGGTCGTTCGTACCGTCGATCAATGTAATATAAACTGAAAAGGTTTTTTTCGTTATTGAATTCTGGAGCTTGTAGGTATATACCGGTCGAGTTGGAGACTCGAGTAGTTACAGTCGTAAACGTGGAACGAAGTTAGCCCAAAAACCCTTCACAAATGGCATTAAGGCATTACAAGGCGTATTTAAACTTTTTGTAACCCGTAACCGCTTACCTAATCTACTGGTATAAGGTGCTTTAGCCAGCTACTAAATTCTTCATTACCTGTTGGCAAAACATTAGCTTATTAAACATTTGATTTCAAAAGTCTATCTTACTTTCCAACTCTTTCTTGTAATCTAACATATAAAATCACTTGATAATATTCCAATCCGTATAATATTAGGCATGGTTAATATCGCGTTTGAAGTGACCCTTTATACCATCGTAAATTTCGCGAAAAGAGGTACCATTCATTACGTATTGAAGGTAATAATCCTTAGTTTAACCGATAAGAATACTGGGAAATAACGAGTGAAAACCTAGTAATTCAAATCTTATTTGTCAACAGATGTTGAAAAATGGACGTAACTTGACGTCGAAAAGGTTGTACGGTTTACCGTTATACTTCTTTTTGCCTCTCTAGATCTTAACGAACATGGTCATTGCCATAGTTCGTATTTTCTATGGGGACACGTCGAAAGGGAAATTTAATGTACTAGTTGTAATCCTTGCCTAACTGGGGAAAAAACTAAGACTATTACTGGTATTGGTAGGCAGGATAGTTGCCCCTAGCTAAGTTTTGGGGGGAAAAGCCAGTGGTTGTGCTTATAGTAGGCTTGCGTTGAAAGCTGGTCCTTTTTTGATTTGGCTGATAAAATTAGACGTATTAAGGAGGTTGGGAGAAATAGGCCTGGTGCTATTCGCCGTGGGAAGGTTGGCGATAAACTTTTTAGTATTAAGGGGTTCAGAAAGTCTCCTATTCAATGGACTGTTATATTTAAGTGCTTAACAGATGTAAATCTATTAATTCCTTTTGGACAGGTCTTTACGAGTATATGTGTAGTCGTTGTAGTTTGCTGTTGCCAGCAACCTCTTTGCCTTTAGTTAAGGTTCATTGGGGGTTTTTATCTATGGCATACTCGTAAAGTACGTCGGCGAAGTTGTCGTTTTTGCCGACCTTTAAAGGCAATGAAATCCCTTGTTGGCGTAAGTTAATCTTTAACTTTAACTTTACTAACTTCTCGTTTTTTTTATATAATAAGGGTCTAGTTCCTAAAGAACTTGATATAGCCGAAAAGGGCTTTAATGTTCGTATCTTAATAGTTATAGTCGACGTCGATAATAAAGTAGCCGATAAAGTTAGTAAGATGCTTGAGGGTAGAGTTTTTAATAACATTAACATATCAGAGTTCCTTATCGTAGCATTTCTCAAAAATGCCACCGAAAGCCCTGATTGCTTCCTTTCTATCAAGATTGGCGATAGCTTTAAATTGTATGTTAGTGGTAGCCATCTTGATATTTTAGCTGTTGTAAATTCGTGTAGGAAGTGTAGGGACTTGGTAGTCTGAGGGCGTATGGGCTTGGCGTTTCAACGTGAAGTTGCGCGACGTAGCTTTTTTAACGCGACTTGGTAATTCCTAGTATTTTCGCTCTGGGCAGTAAATTTGACGATTGGAATAACGTAGGGAGTAAAAAAGAATAAAATAAGGTAAAAGTTTGGTATAGAGGGTAAGGGCGAAGTTAGGTGGTGGTAATAATAGTTAAAGGTTATTTGTTATAGGTCCTAAGACTTAGTCGTTTTTCTACAATAATAGAACCCATAGTAGTACTAACTTAGCTGTTAGCCAACTTGCCGAACTTTGAGACTTTTGAAATTTAATTTCAACGTCTTCAAAAAGGATTAATGAATATTTCTTGGTATTTTCGATATCAATACCATTGCTCATTACTAAACTGCCGTGAAAAACCGACGTAGCCTAAAAGTCTTTTCTATTAACTGCTGTGAAAAAACAACGTAGCAGTAGAGGCTGTTTACAAGAATCTTTCCTCTACCTTGCGCAATTGTAAAGCGTAACCATAAAGTAGCTTCTTCTACTTAGTCAATTTGTACTTAACTTAATAAGCACTGATCAGTGTTGATAGGCTTTTATTGTTGCAATGTAGTCGATTCGAATCACTATCGTTGAAATAACTGGTGCTACGTTGATATTATTGATTGATGTGCTGAAGTTCTAAGTTTGGCAGACCGCTAGCCGGTCTGCACTCTGATTTGTATTGCCAAACGCTTTGGCATGTGCCCCACTTTAAAGTAGGCACTTACTGTACTGCACTTGCAGTGCAGCCCCACAAACTGCAGCCAATATTGCAGTCAGTACAATCAACTTTACTTATAGTAAAGTTGACTTGACTGCACTGCATTAGACTGCTATTCCAATAATAGTCGATTTTTCCGTTATAAAGAGGTAAAGTTATAACTTTGTTTTTACCGAATACGTTGCGAAATTCTGCTAATTTCAATAAAAAAATAACTATTTCCCCCCCTTTTAATAGTAAGTGTTACTTTTGTTTATAAAATTCGTGTTAGTTCGTAAAGGCTTACAACAAAATTTAACCAAAATTAATTCTACGTACTTTATTTTTTTGATAAAAACGTTTTATTAAACCGATAAAAACCGATTTTATTACGTCCCGCATATCCTTTAATCTAAGGTATACTATTACCGCGTCCATTACTAAACCTCCTTCACTATAAACTATCAAACAACTAACGCTAACGTTAAAGGTTACTTATTGATATCGCATTTGCGGTATTTAAAAAATTGTATCATGCGTTATTCCGGAAATAATATATGTTAATATCGGGCTTAGTTATCCATTAATATTTATACGAAACTTAGCTATTTGGGTAATATACGTATTTTACTGTAACCCTTATATCGTACCAAAATTTTAAGATATAATAACCGAATTTTCTCTCTTTTTTTCCGTTATATTAAAGCCTTATTCATAATATAATTATGATTACAATTAAAATCTATTTAAATATTCATAAAGTAAGAGTTATTTAAAATAAAAGAATAAGGAATGAATCCTGGTTTATACGTATTTTAATAAAATTAAACTCCTTATTACTCGGTTTCATAATTATATTGTTTATGTTATATAACCCTTAAACGAAATTGTATCTAGAAGTTACGCTTCCCCATCGCAGTAAACGGGAAACCTTTATTTACCCTTTCGATCCAAACTATATACAATTACGTGAAAGGTAACACCGGACGAAGTTCGTAATCACGTTAGTAGTAATCCGATAAGCCACAACGTATGCAGCGCCCTATGGCGAGCTTAGTCTAAAGTTTCTTTACCGTCGCCTACGTCTCTCGATTCATTTAATCCTAAACCTATATTAAACGGGTTTATCAAAATAACAAGCCGTAGTATCAAAATAATTAGCTGCTATTCCTACGACATTTTAATAAAATTACCTAAAAATAGTGAACCCACATTATAGTTATTTTATTATCCGGCCGTTAAAATTATACATGTCTCACTAATTAACCTTACAACGTCGTTTTAGATCTAAAAACTTTAATTCGTTAACGAATTCGCGGTATTTTTCCAAGGTTACGATATAATCAAACCAGTTAACGCCTGTTGTAATGAATTAGTCGCTAATACATAACGATACGCGGAAACTTAATTAATTATACTTTAAAGCCTAAAGTGAATTTAATCCGCACGTTTAAGCTAAAAGTATCTCTAACCTAACAACGAATAATACCTATGAGTCTTTATTATTTATAACCAATCCCTTCAATTCGAATAATACTTTATCTGTGCGATAAATGTCGTTAAAATTAACCTCGATAAAATCGAAAAATTCACTTATATTATATATATCTTTGTATTCGCCGGCTTTATAATACGTGATGAACGTTTATTTTACCTTCGTTGTATAATAATCCTATACGTTAAGAAACGTATACAGACTTTTTCTAATTTATATTCTATTCGATTTTGATATAAATTTCATCGTTCAACACGTTGTCGCCTATATAGAGGTGGATCTGTCGAATTACGGCTAGTTATATCATTTTCGTCTATTTTAAACCAGTAAAAGACTTATACGAATCGTAAAAAAATCGACTTCGAACTATTAAATTTTAACTATACCTTAAGCGAAGTTAAACATAATGTCAATGGTTAAAGTCGGTTAAGCTGATTTTTTAAATTGCCTTATAACCGACGCTATATAGCTTACGATATCTTATAAACGAGAAATATCCGTTTAAATCAGGGTTGAAAGGGTAAAAAGTATATTTGTAAACGTAAAGAATTGGGTATTCTCCGATAGTCTATCCTCTCTGATAGCGTCAAAGTATAACATTAAATCTTTAACATTTACTATCAATTCGTTTATAATAAGTAATATTCCTTCTAAAAAAAAATCTTTAATAGTATATTATAATCCCACCTACGATAATAAGCGAAATAAGTGCCAAATGAAATTTTCTACTAAGATATAACGGAAAACTAAAAAAGGCTACCGTAGTGTTATAACCCAAAAGCTGCAGATCATACCAGCAGCGGCCAACAGAAATAATGAAGGAAATCAGTTGGACATAGCCTGATAGCAGGCATCTGTTCCCACAGACCCCCCAGGGTTAGGGTAGTTAGGGACTCACTCGGTACATCGAGAACCCAGAGACTGGATATGTTGAATATGCTATATATCCAAATGATCCAGTTTGAATATGTTGGATCGCACACATATCCAATATATCTTACGCCACTACATCAACTGAAGGAACAAAATATAAGGACATGGTCATCACCATGTTAGGTAGCTTCATTAGATAGTTCTTCAGTTGTCAATCTAAGTATTCAGTCTCAGTATATTCTGAATAGCCTCCCAGCTTTTAATCATGACTTGTATGGTTGCAATATTGTTCACCCAGCTCTTCTGCTACTTTCTTGATAATATAAACCCTCTGACACCTTCTTTATACTCACGGGTATTTAGTGTGATCATTACACGTAGCCTACCGTACAGAATCTATGGGTATGGCCAGTACGCAGCTCGTTACACGCCCTTATACGTGTCGTACACGGAGCGCGCCCAGACCGCGCCCGGACTACACCCGGACCGGGTACTGCCTATACCATTACATATACAGTCACATAACCTATAGACTCAATGGCCAATAGCCTGAGTCTATAACATTGATATAAATAGTTACAAAGGCATGCTATGGAAACTCGAACTTTAACCTTATATTATTTAAACCAAAAAAAACTTGGATGTTTTTTGTATAATCCTTAAACATTATATGAAATTTCGATACAACGACAAACGAGACTTGGATTAACGTTTGTACCCAGAAAGGCTAAAGACGAATGTCCGTAAATTATAAAGACGGATGTTAGCGATACAATATACCATATCTTGAACCAATGATTAAAAATTTATCCAAAAAAACAAGGAGTACAATAACTCTAAATACGGCTATAAGAGCGACAAATACCAACGAGAAAGCTTTAGAAATCTTAAACAAAACGGGTATTGACTTAGGCGCCCTTACAACTAGAAATAAGGCTTACCACGTGCATCACTATACCTACGAAAAATAATATGGAGCGTGACGAACCCCTAAGAACTTTATATTATATATGATAAGTCGGCTATTCATCGATAAACCTATTGTTACAAATGTATATTCGTGTCGAACAATAAATTTGGGCCGATTGCTTGCTTCAATACCAGACCAAAGGTAATTTTACAACGTATATAGCTGATTACGAAAACGTTAGGGAGAATTTCGACGTTTATCTGTATAAGTATACCTTGAGGGAAGACGATTCGTAAAAGAACAAGATTTAAGTAACGACTTAAGATAAGGAAATGGACTATATCTTCGACCTTACATCAACTTTCTAGGCATAAGTGCACGGACCACTTAATCAAGGAAGGTATATAGCCTACATTGTAGATCCTAATAGTACCTACTTCTAAGAAAAAAATTCAGTTCCAGCCGCACTTAACACTATCACTTCACATGCATTCTATTTCACCACAATATCACTAATAGGCTTTATCAACACTTTATTTTTTTTCCGGCGACTCCTGTTTATCTATAGAGATTATCGTCAGCCTGTCGTACTACCCGCATAACGATACATTTAGAAAACAATTCTTACAATCAATCATTCCGTCCTTCATTACATATATTAAAGTGGCCTCTTATATTTAAACTTATATCACAATACAAGTTTGATTACTAATACGTTTTAAAAGTTTTAAAGTCTTTATTATAGATGTCTTCACTTAATGGCTCTATTTATTTATTTATTGACTTTATTATTTTCAAATCGTTACCACTTATATCGGTGCCTTGCTCGTTTAATGGGTTTTTTGTCTTCGACTTTACCTTAGATACCTTTTTTGGTTATCGACAGAAGACTTTTTACAGTATATCATCCGCTTAGTAGTATACCCTGATTCACGATTCTTTTACACTTTTTAAGTTAACGACCCGTGGCAAAAAGGTGGTTCGGGTTATGATTTTTCTACCGAGTTATAACGTATATCCTTGACCTAGTTGTAAATTATATCTTACCTATCGCTATGGGCTTTTAACCACGATATATGTATTTTATAAGCTTTTCAATGTTTTTTGGGCTATCAAATTCTCGATATTAGTAGGCATCGATCGGGGACTGAGATAGCCGTATAATACAGCCCGACTAAGGTTACAGTTTTTATGCTCGTATAATATTACGGGTCTCTAAATTATAGGGTACACTAAGATTTTAATTGAAATGTTAGCTTAAAGTTCGATTTTTTGGAAAATGGTTTTATTTGTATATCCGATTTATAATTTTTTTTCCAATAAGCGGTTAACTTTCCTTCATAAGTTTAGTTTCTCGAAATCTTTGTCTGAAACACCTAGTGATGTCAGACCCTTTTGACGTGGTATGTAAATAAACTTATATAAATAGAATCTGTATTTATAGTTTAAAATAAGTTTATGACATGTAATGAGAACCAATAGGGTTAATTATAAGACACTGACAACATGTAATATATATATATAATATATTACCCAAAAATTAGCAATAATTGTTCAAAATTAAGTTTTTAGTCTTGTATAATGATTGGTTGGAGACAAGGCTTTCGTATTACTTTATTCAAAACATTATACGATATAACTTGGAAAAAAGAATTTTCGAATTAAGTCGATATTATAGGGTAGAAACATTCAATTGCGAGTATTCCCGCCAGCATATATACCTTTTACATTAGCAAGGGTCTAACTATACTAGCTGAATGGTGGGTATTTCCCGGTGGTAATAAATCACAAAAAAAAAAGGAAATAGACCAACAAGTATTTATAAGTCTTTAAAATACTTGATTCTTATATAACGTAAACTTGAACAGTGAAAATGATATACTAAACGTTTATATAGAGTCCAAATTTAATTTATTTAATAAATATGGGTACCGGTTTTATGGTATTATATCAAATACCGGCGCAATAAAAATATCAACCGTCGAAAAACGGTAATTGAACCTTTTCTCGGCGAAGTTACCCAAGTTTCAATTGAACCGGATATAAAACCACCGCGAAGTTTTATTCAACGATGGAAAAACATTCTCACTCGACTCAATAATAGTCAACTCATGATTTGAACCGTTTAAAAATATATATTGAATTTTCAAACACCATTCTACTTTCGTTAACTAACTCTAACAAACTCTCAATTGAGGTACAAAATATGACAGACTAACCTATTCGTACCGCTTCGCCTGAAGTTTAACTAATTTTCGTTTTTTTCTGATGGTAAACATAATCAAGGCCGCCTAATTAACGTATTTGAAATTACGTATTATACCGAAGATTCAGGTACATAGCTACAAAACGTTTTTTTTGTAGATTCTTTACGTAACATGGTACACGGATATAGAAAAAGCAACTTTAAAGACTATGAAAAAGTTTTGCTACGATTGTCAACTTTTCTCATAAACTTTAAAACGGTTTAATTTATGCCTTTAAAAATATATAAACTTCAATGACGAGATTATTATATATATTATATACCTCAACGGATATCATGTCCTCCATACTATCGACGTTACATCGTCGTTTTAAGTTGCGACATTTAAATGGAATGCTTTTGCAATAGATTACTGATTTTCTTAGAGTTAAACTGCTAAACAACGGTTATCTTGAGCTTTCAAACTGGATTATATACGATACATATACTGCTTTCGACTTAACCGAATGATAAACGCAGGCTAAAAAAGCCTAAAAAGAATATATATAAATACAGTTCAAGGCGCCTCAAGGTATTAAGAAGTACAAACGATATTATAAACCGTTGAGAAAAACATATTCAGTTCTCTTTAAAAACCTAAAAGAAATAATTACAAAAGATAAATCTTGTAAAAAATAGTTAGCGCTATTAACAATACTGTTTACCCAAGTAAACAAATTTTCAAACTCTTCATTTTCAGCGCTTACCCTCAAATTCATACGGGTTCCGTATAGTTATTGGCTACATTTTAAAGAACAAACGTTATAACGAAAACTATAGCAGCTCGGGATTGATTAGAGATCAAAATAATATTTCAAAAACATTAAGAAATAGAACCTGGCCGCGAGAAACATGAATTTTCGAAATTACTATTACAATTAAATATCCTGGCTAAAAAATAAAAAGAGGTAAATGAATAAGTGGAAAATTAACGGCAAGACAAACCATAATATACTTCAAAATGTATCAAATAACACGAGTTCATTTATTCAAACGCTAATACATGAATATAAAAAAGAAAATATGGAAAATAAATCCCCGAAGACGCAATTCGGCAAATATAACTAACCACGCTACTATTATAATAACCTATATAGTCCTCTCCAAAAATTTATATACCCTTCGAATATCCCTTAACAACCTCCGTCACTTTATTAAAACAAAAACCTGAAGCTAGAAAAGTCAGATTGATGCTAACAAGGGTATTCGTTACAATAAAAAAAATAAAAATAAACCTTAAAACTTTGAATACAAACTTTTTCTTTACCTCGAAGAAAATGGAGAATCATAAACTAAATATAAAACTCCATATTAAGGACATTATTACAACCACAGATACCCGTTTTAAAAATGTTAACTAAAAATTTAATATCTGTATTGATTAAATAAGGTGTTTTTAATTTTAAAATATTCAACCAAAAGATTTCCGGCGATTGCATAATCTTTTTAACTCGATTGATTCACGAGGTTAAAAAAAATCGACAAGCCTTATCAGAAAAGTCTTCTTAAAAATAGGAGCATAAGAAAGCTAGAAAGAAAAATATTATAACCTAATCGTCTGCATTATAACGGGCGAACCACTGCTTAATATTAACGCTTATTACCTGTCTATACACTACCCACAACCTCTATATTAAACTCCGAAATATTACAAAAACTTACAATTAATCATAAAAGCACCTTAAACGATGTAATTATATCTAATTACCCATGAAACTTTAAAAGCACGATTTATTCGAAACGAGTTTACGTATACTAAAGCCATTTTATAGTTTTGTTAAACCTAATATATACTGGTTTAATACTGATTAAAACCATTATAATCAACGCTTCAAAATGACTAACTTAACCTTTAACTATTGCCTACTAATTTTATCTCTTTGATTTGAAAACTATACGTTTATTAAGATATAGATAAACGATACACTTATACCATATAATACGTTGTTTTCTGCTATGAAAAAAAAGCTTCAAAAAGCTAACTTAAAAGTGGAGCCGAAAGTATACCGAATGAAAGACCACCTAATGCAATTGAACAGTATAAAAATTATGGTTTAAAAATAAATTTTAAAGCTTACTTCAAAGCCATAATAATCTAAAATCGCTGTTATGAATTTGCTTAACATAAAGCGTGCTAACGAATATAAATACTAACGTATTCAAAGTACTTAAATTATATCTGGTAAATGAAAAAACGGCGATTAATCTTTTTATCGCTCTATAATATTAGAAAAACCCTACGATTAATATATATAAGTCGTTAAATGAAAGCCTCAAGTGGTAAATTAGTAATTCAAAACGCGGATTCGTTTTATTCCATTCATTCCATTCGATATATATAAAACAAAGTTATTTATTTTTACAAATAAATTCATTGTAGATGATAATAACTATAACCCAAAAATAAGGTTTATACTTGTAATCGATCACTAAACATTATCTCAAAACGGGTTTACTCTTCGTAATAACGTAATTCATTGAAATTCAATGGAATTCAAGCGCGTTTTATGGATTATTCTCGCCTTTGAAATCTATAGTATAATTGTAAGGTTAGACTCCATTATTACCATAAAGATAAAGTTCTGTATAATTATTTTAAACCTTAGTCCGTTATCTCTCCCTCTAATTGTTTATATTAACTCCTTTTCTCTTTACAAAGACTTTGTTAAACTCGGTACTACAAACGAAAAACACCTCATAATCGATTTTATAGCTTCATGTCAATTGTATAAGCGTTTCGAAATTAATTGAGATGAATGAATTAACAGCAAATCGAATTAAATAGATATAATAACTAAGGGCGCCTCGAATAGGGTATTATAAACTTTTATATTTATAAATATTCTTTTCATGAAGGTGATTCGGAAGGTTTTAAAACAAAACGACAAATAAACGTATTACATTTCACTTATTTTTATATTTTATTCCTTGTATTTGTTCCTTCCTCTTGTTAAAAAAACTATTTACTAATTCTCTAACATATTATTACTATTTACATTTGTTATTTGCCGTTTTACTTACACATCATCATTCTTTACGTTTATTATTTAATGCTTGTCACTTATATTGTATTTTCATAAGGGCAATTTTCTTTTTACATAGCTATTTTCATTACAGTTGTATGAAACTGGCAAATATTGAATATAGACATTATTTACTACTAAAGGGGGAGGGGGAGGCAGTGATTATGTTACCATCGTTTTCGTTTTCATCTTCGCTACTTTTATCGTCACTGTCATCATCGTCGTTGTGAACGCCATCGCTACCGTTGATGCTACTATCGGTGTCATCACCAAAAGAAGGGTTAGGCGCCTCCTGCGCCTTAAGCTATATGCTCTTAAGCAGAAGAAGAGGGATGAATTCGCCCTTCTTATGATGATGAATAATAACGTTTTTAAACTTACCTACGTAATAAATACATGAACCCGCTTGTTAAGCCATAATAGCGGTTATTGTTTCCTTTAGCCGTCTGGTAAAATTTAATAATGACTAGTCCCATCTTATTGGAAGTATTAAAAAGAATTTTTTAAGGAAAGCCCCCACTAGGGAATTCGAGCAATAAATAATAAATGGTTAAGCCTAGAATTATGTATTAAAAAGTGTGTGTCTTACTGTAGAGAAAGAAAAAAATATAATAATGCTTTAGCTTATGGCTCTAACACCACTAAAATATGGGCTTACTCATTACCGCTCTATTTTTAACGGTAATAAAAGGACGAACGACCCCTATTTTAGCAATAATCGCTAATAGAATTACTTACAGCAACGGAATAATATACGGCACGCAAGGCGTTTTTATTAACAGCCCGGTAACGCGAACTCAGATACGCTGCTTCAATACTTTATACACTAAAAAAGCCCTACGACGAACCCTCGCGAGCTGAGCTTCGAGGTGATGAGCCCGCTCCACCATTTTCACCTCGTTTAATAAATATTAATATAATATAATTCAAGGGAATAATTTTTACGTATCGTGTTACAGCTTGATATTACTGCATTTACAATAGTGTGAGACTATTACGGGTAAGAGTTTTTTACCCGTAACGAAAGGGTAAAGTCCATAACTTTAAAAAATTCCCACTCTTACCCCAAAGTGGTAACGGGAGGAGGGAAGGAGAAAAAGGCAAAAGAGAAAGTGGGCTTACAGTGTAATCGGTAGTAGTAAGAAAAAGGAAAATAAAGTCTAGAATTAAAAACATATTGCCGGTGCTAGTAAAGCTAGTAATAGGGGAGCGGCGCATTACGGCTACGGCGGCCTTATCTCGACGTTGTTGTTGCACCAAACGACACTTTTGGACCCTGTTTCTACGCGGCATTTATTTGAGAAATAGTTAGGATATGACAATAATTTAGTGATTCATCCTGATAAGAACGCCGAACGGCTAATTGGAAACAGGTATTTTAGGTGTACGAACGTTGAATAGCTAATTAAAGGCTAATATTAAAGATAGAGACACGTCGTTAAAGGGAAAATAAAAGTTTTACTTGAACCGATAGCGATACATGTTTTTATACTCAGTCCAAAATACGTAATATCGATATCTACAATTAAACCTCTACAATTACACCTTCATAAGGATTACTAACCTTTCCAAATAATACTCCAAAGCCTATACCACTGTAATTACCAAGATAACTAATTGGGAGCTTCAAAGACTTGTACAATTACTACTGAACGACGCATTGTAAGCTTGGACAAATTATACTGTTATTACTAGATTTTGAATACGGAGCTTACCAAAAAAGAAATGATTGCCTATATAAATATTGTTATATATAACTATAATTAGTAAGCGGTTACGCTGTAGGGTACATTCTTGCGAAGTGTATGATAACGTGTTACGTTTCAGGATACACTCCAGCAACGTGAATAATAACGTGTTACACCCAAGGTGAGATGTTGGTAGAGCGCATGGTAAAGTGCCACGCTCCGGGTGAGAGCCTATAAGCTCTCACCTAAGGTATGCACTCTCCGGATGCCTCTTCTCCCTCTAGTATATCCAATAACTTACCTTACTACTTGAAATACTATACTGTCTTCTTCTTGTGTTGACGTACAGAGACCTTACCGACATTCTCCACAATATAGTTCATTTTGCTTTCGTTGATGTATTGAGTGTTGCGAAGTAATATGAGTAGACAGTATGTGTTGGGAACATGTTCATTAGTTGAAAATGCTTCTCAACTTGTTTTAAACATTTTTTTAAGAAATTAACCGCTGTTATTATCATGGGCCAAAGCGGTGTGGTTGATGTACATGTATTCGCCTATATTAAAGAAAGAAGGAAAGTCTAGAAAAGCAGGCAGTGAAGGCTTGTACTAGTATAACAGTACACTAGAGTAAGTGTTAGTTCGTTCAATGTATAATATTCGGTATACAATATAAGTTAGGCCTGTAAAAGTACTTGTTACGACCCAAGTATGATGGCGGGTCAGGAAGCAAGCCAGTGTGCAGCTGAGCCACTTAGAGTCTGAAGTCCAACACATCAGGCGGGGAACACCTCTCCTTTGTTAGCAGGGAAATGGCTAAGCCAATCACGTGATTAGGATCAGTGGGATCAGTACTGATCCAAGTGATCCAGGATCAGCGGGCTCCGCACTGATCCAAGGGATCCAGTACTGAAGACGGTATGAAGGCACGGATATATAAGGACACGGTCATCACCACATAAATAGTATTTCCTTCGTAGCTCTTCAGTTGTCAATCTAAGTATTCAGTCTCAGTATATTCTGAATAGCCTCACGGCTTTTGATCATTACTTGCACGGTTGCGATATTGTTCACTCAGCACCTCTGCTACCTTCTTGATAACAGATAACATAAATCCTCTGACACCTTCTATATACTCACGGGTATTTAGTGTGATCATTACAGTACTCCGCCTCCACAGTGCGTTTCGTTCCGAAACGCGTAAAATGAGTTACAATTTTACAAAATCTTCCCACCTAATTATTAAACGTAACGATTCCAAATCTAACGAACTTCCCCAATTTCATCAATTTAACATAACGTTTGCATTCAATTGCAGTGTTGGTAGGTGTTGGAACAGCAGTCAATTGCAGTACAGTCAAATCAACTATACTGACAGTTAGTTGATTGTACTGACTACAAGTTGACTGTAGTTTGTGAAATTGACTGTATTGACTGCAAATCAAGTACAGTAGGTGCCCACTTCAGACTAGGGCACGGGCCAAGCAATTGGCTGTACAAATTAGTGTGCAGATCTTTAGCCGGTCTGCATACTAATCTTCATGGGCAACTGCTTGGCCCGTGTCTCATATTGAATTGGGAACTCTACTATACTTAACTTGCAGTCAATACAGTCAACTTACAATCGATACAGTCTACTTGCAGTCAGTACAATCAACTTAATACCAGTACAATTAACTTAGCTATACTGCAATTAACTGCTGTTTCAACACTAACAACTTTTTGTTTTGTGCGTGCGCGTTAGTATGGCTGATGGCTAATTTATAGTAATCGCTAAAATCCCTCCCATCCCTATCGGCACAACCCCTGCCAATTCCAGCCTGTTTCGCATCCAAATTAATTCTAATTACAATACTCTGCCCCACAGTTCCAATTATTAACTTCCACTATTATTATACATAGGTTTTTCGCTATAAACTTGTGCGTTACTAATTTTATACCATTTATTAATAGGTTTATGTACTTTTCTTCAACATATTATTTTTCTGGAATTTTTTTTATTCATTTAGGTATCCTTAATTTTCCACGTTACCCGCCGGTCGATCCATGTATCTCTTCATTCGTACGGTTATTTTATTCTTATCCACAACCCTTTTCAGGGTGTTATTAGATATTCCTTTGGTTATAACGTCAATAGGTTGAACTATATCGTCCATCTACATATATTCGTGAATCTTTGTAGTTTCATATACCTCTCTTCATACTATTACGTTTATCATTAAATGATTTTTATTCGTTGTCTCAAACTTAGAAAAATACTTATAAAGTCTTGAGAAGTTGGTGTTATGGACTTAGGCTGTGAGCCGTCAGTTGGAGTCATGAGTCATGTGCATGTTAAGGTGCATGATGTTGTTTCATGTCCAGCCCTTATAGTGTGGTTAGCGTATTCCAGGACGTCTAGATTATTAGTACTTTTGACATGGTGCGACGGTCAAGAGGGCTGACTCACATCAGCTGATGTAAGCCACGCTAACCGGATTGAGCTTACTTAGTAAGACCATTACAGTTGGTATGATTATGGGCATCGGTGGTCATGCAAATCATTTTATAGTAATCTTTAATATACTATCGATTACCATATTGATATCAAGTTTTATCATTACATCGCACACTTCCGATATTAATATACATTGTATTACATATTTACAATTGATTTTTTTTCAGTATATAAGGTTTCTAGTAATTATGAATTAGCTATCAAACTAATTTTTGTTGACGAGCAATATATAATATCTAATCTAAATGATCAAGTCGATATTATTAGTAAAAGAGCTGTCTTTAAAAATAACGAATTTTGTTGACAAATCCACCAGTATAATGTTAATAATTTCAATCAAGTTATCTATTTCCCATTTCATTAGTTAATTTAATCGATTTCTTTGGTGAATTTTAAATTGGTATCACAATCATTAGATTATGAAATATTTCTGGTTAGCAAAACGTGGCGATATGAGCCGTTAAAATCCTTTACTTAAGGTATTCTTACAGTTTTCCCTCGTTAATTTTAGTATTTTCCCCTAGATTTTTGGTTTACTTTTTAATATCAGCTTAGATATGTGCTACTAACGTTATGAACGCGATTGAAACGTATGAAGAATGCCTTAAAATTCAATTGTATACCTTTAATTAATGTTTTAATTGGCTTATATTTTTAAAAGCTTTAATACTGTATAATATGTTATATTGTCGTTATAAACCTAATATTTCTAGTAAAAATGTATTTATTGGTAGGCCTTTATCGTTGCAACGTAGTTGATTCGAATCACTGTGGTTGAAGTAACTGGTGTTGCATTGATATTGTTGATTGGTTGATATGTGTTAAGTTCTAAGTTTGATAGACCACTAGCCGGTCTGTACACTAATTTGTATGGCCAAACGCTTTGGCCTGTGTGTCACTTTGAAGTGGGCACCTACTGCACTGCACTTGCAGTGCAGTATCACAACCAGCAGTTAATACAGTTAACTTTACTGTAAGTAAAGTTGACTAACTGCATTGCAATTGACCTGCTAGAAATAGCAGCCAATATTGTTCCAACACTGGAAACTTTTTGTTTTGTGCTTACGCACACCAGTGTAGCCTGCTACTAATTGGTGGCAACCTGTAAAACCACCCCTCAATCTGCATTCCAAATCCCTGTCAATTCCAGTCAATTTGTACTGAAATTGACATTAATTACGGCCCCTTATGGCCCTTTTGCTTCACCCCTCCAAAACCTTCATTCCTCGATTCCCGTGCACAGATCTTTTGCTACAGACTTGTGCAAATCTGGTACGTTACCAATCACGTACGCGATGCCAGTAATTTGAATTACTGCTATCTCTACCTTTGCCATCGCTACCCTAGCAATCTTCTTGTTTACCAGGATATTTTTGTTCCTTTACGTGATTTGGCTTTTGCTAGGTGACCTTGTCAGGTGGTCTTGCCATTAACCGATGTCTTTAAAGTGTTTATTTCGACTTTAAAGGGCTTTTCGGGCCTGCTGGCCCTGTTAGGATCGCCAGGCTTGTTGCGTTTATTAGGTTTATCTTTTGGCCTTTCGAAATTTTTGGGCCTACTTGCTAGGCCTGTAACATCTATACCTTAGCTTGTTGTTTAGTTACCTAGTTAGCCTTTTAAAGTTATTAGGCTTGTTGGGTTTATAGTGCCTATTCTATAGCTTCTTGTAGATTTTTAGGGGGTAGGTTTATTAGGTCATTAAAAAGATCCATATTTTAAGGAACTTAAAGGTTTTCAGCTTAAGGGACTTAAAGGTTTTCGGCTTAAAGGAGGTAAAGGTTCTTGGTTAAAGGGACTTAAAGGTCTTTGGTTTTAGTTAGGTAAAAGTTTTCAGCTTAAAGAAGGTCTTTGCCCGTAGCGTACTTATAAAATATAATTACTATATTACCTTCCTTTCTAAATCTTAGCGGTAATAAAATTCCTCGGTTACATAGGTCGGATTTTAGCTTTAACTTTACTAACTTTTCGGTTTTTTTCACATAGTAAGGATCTAATTCCTAAAAAACTCGATATAATCGAAAAGAGCTTTAACCTTTATATTTTCATCGTTATCGTCGACGTTAAGGATAAAGTATCCGACGTAATTAACAAGGTATTCGGGGGTAAAGTCTTGTTAATTTTCTGGATTTAGAGGTCGTTATCAAAGTGTTTGATAAAGGTAGCTCCGAGGGCCTTAATTACCTTTTTCCTAATAAGGTTGTCGATAGTATCAAATCCAACGTACTTTGAAGCTATCGTGACGAAAATGAAAAGATGTAAGGGGTAAAAGAATAATATAACATGGTAGGTGGTAGGTTTTCCATTGAAGTTACTGTAAATTAAAGGTTTTAAAACTTAGTCGTTTTTATGATTTATAGTAGCAATACCTGTAGTAACAATCGTAATAATACTAACTTAGCCATTTGCCAACTTTTTGGCTTAGTGATTTGTAAGACTTTTAGGAGGCTAATCTTAACACCTTTTAAGACTAATATAGCAAAAGTTTTTTTGGTGTTTTTAGTAATAGTAACACTGTTACTATTTTTAAGTACCTATAAACAGCAAACGTATTTAAAAGTCTTTCTTTTAGTTACCTGTAAATAGTAGAGGTAGCCTTAGAGCCTTTCCTAAAAAATTTCCTTTTACCTTACGTAATTACAAAGCGTAACTGGAAAGTAACTTTTTCTTTTACTTAGCTAATTTAGAATTAACCTAATAAATACTAATTAGTGTTTATAGGCCTTCATCATTGTAACATAATCGATTCGAATCACTATAGTCGAAGTAACTGGTATTACGTTAATATTTTTGATTGGTTGATGTGTGTTAAGTTTTAAATTTGGCAAACCGCTAGTCGGGTTGCATATTAATTTGTATGGTCAAACAATTTGGTCTGTGCTCCACTTTAAAGTGAGCATCTACTGCATTTCATTTGCAGTACAGTACTATAACGAGAAGTTAATATAGTTAACTTTACTGTAAATAATGTTAACTGACTGTATTGTAATTAACTTTCTAAAAATGAAAGCTAATATGATTCCAATACTGGCGACTTTTTATCTTATGTCTACGTACGCCAATGTGGCCTACTACTCATTGGTGGCAACCTGAGAAATCCCTCCTTAATAGGCATTCCAAATCCCTGTCAATTCCAGTTAATTTATACTCAAATTAATATCAATTACGGCCGTTTGTAGTCCTTTTACTTTACCCCTCCGAGACCTTCGTTTCTTAATTCCCATATATAGATTTTTTACTATAAACTTAAACAAATTAGGTATGTTACTAATTACGTACGCGATACTAATAGTTTAAACTATTACTATCGCTACCTTTACCATCGTTACTCTGGAATTCTTTTCATTTGCCAGGGCGTTCCTGTTTTTTTACGTGATTTATTCTTTACTCAATAGCCTTTGTAGATAATCTTACTATTAATCGATGCCTTTAAAGTATGTATTTAGACTTTAACGGGCTTTCCAGGCTTATCGGCCCTGCTAGATTTGCTAGACCTATTGCGCTTATTAGGCCTGTCCTTTAGCCTTTTAAACTTTTTAGGCCTATGACGATATAACCTCTTAAACTTATTAGGTCTATGGCACCTATATCTTAGCTTTTTTTTTAGCTACCTGACCAGCCCTTTAAACTTACTAAGTCTGTTGAGCTTATGGAGCCTGTTTCTTAGCCTTTTATAAATCTTGAAGGGGTAGGCTTATTATGTCATCAAAGTTGTCCTTGTTTTAAGGAACTTAAAGCTTTTCAGCTTGAGGGAGGTAAAGGTTTTCGGCTTAAAGAACTTGGAGGTTTTTGGGTTAAGGAGGGCCTTCGCCCGTAGCATACTTGTAAAATATGTTTATTAGATTAACTTCCTTTTTAAATCTGAACGGCAGTAAGATTCCTTGTTTACGTAGGTTGGCCCTCAATTTTAACTTTACTGACTTTTCTGTTTTTTCTATATAGTAAGGGGCTAATCTCTAAAGAATTCGATGTAATTGAAAAGGGCTTTAACGCTCGTATTTTGATCTTTATAGTTGATGTCGAGGATAAAGTATCCTACGTAGTTGGTAAGGTGCTCAGAGATAAAGGTTTCGTTAATTTCCTGGATTTAAAGGTCTTTATCGAAATGTTTAATAAAGGTAGTTTCTAGGGATTTAATTACCTCCTTCCTAGTAGAGTCGGCGATAGTGTTAAATCCAACGTGTTCTCAAGCTATTGTGACGAAAATTAAAAAATGTAGGGTGTAAAAAAGTGGTGTAAAGTAATAAGTTGTAAGTTTACCATTAAAGTTAATAAAAGTTGAAGGTTGTAGGATTTAGTTGTTTTGCGATTTGTAGTAATATTATCTATAGTAACAGCCTTAATAATATTAAATCAATCGTTAATCAACTTACCGGCTTGGTAATCTTAAAAACGTTTAGGTGGTTAATTTTAACGCTTTTCAAAACTGATTTAGTAAAGGTTTTTTGGTGTTTTCGATAATAGTAATACCATTGTTACTTTTAAGTACTTGTGAATAGCAGATGTGGCCTTAAGGCCTTTTGTAAAAATCTTCCCTTCACCTTACATAATTATAAATCGTAACTGGAAAGTGATTTTTTCTTCTACTTAGCTAATTTTTTCTTAACCTAATAAGTATTAATCAGTGTTAATAGGAATTTATCGTTGTAACATAGTTGATTCGAATCACTGTAGTCGAAGTAATTGGTGTTTCATTGATATTGTTAATTTGTTAATGTGTGTTAAGTTTTAAGTTTGGCAGACCGCTAGCCAGTCTGCACACTAATTTGTATAACTAAACGCTTTAGCTTATGCCCCACTTTGAAGTGGGAACCTCCTGCACTGCACTTCATCTACTAAAAGAAGCAGCCAATATAGTTCCAACAGTATCGTTGATTGATATATTAACGATGTCGAAAACTTTTCGTCATCTAACAAATAAATAAAAGTTGAACATTGACGTTTTAATGATTTATATATTCTTAGGGAACGTTAAATGGGTTTGCAGTTCATAAGCACCTGATATGAATAATTCGTAAAATTATGTAATACATAGTATTACTATTACAACAGAAAATTTAATTATTAATATTCTTCGCAATTATAAATATATAATCAGTTGAAAACCAGTTAAGAATTTAGTATATACGTATATCATGTTACGAACATTGAGCTTACATTTATTATTTTAATTAATAATATAAAAAGCAATCATTACGATCATTACATGTTAGTTAATACTTCGAATTATAATCGGTTAAATAGAGATTTTTTACTTTATTACTGTATTATCAAGCGATTAGTTCAACTTTTTGTATAAACGGTTCGTATTTTATCTTTTAACCTCATAGATCATTTTTTTTATTTGAAGATCGTTACATCTTTTCCTGCAAATCATGTTAGTAGTGTGGGTTCAATTATGCTGCAAGTAAAAAGATTAATACTTTCTACGCGGTGAGTTTATTTAAAAGGCTTGCTCCTGGTGTTGATAATTATGTTAAAACGAAACTTAAAATCTAATTCGCTATTAAACCTTCCCTTTTACGATACTTAAGGTGTGGTGAATGTCTTTCCGGATTTTTAGTCCTCGTCGCTATCCTCTTCCTTAGTATATGTACCCTTTTTATGTGGTCTTTTACGCTATCATTATTTTATCTACTTATTAAGAATTGGTTCGTAAATGTTTTATTAGTTAATTCTCTCAATTTAAGAAACCGTTTGGAGTTCGAAATGTCTTTTATAAGATTTTACCTATGTAATTTACAAAGTGAAAGAACTGTTAATGCTTCAAATTATGAAGTTTATATTATACATATTTAGTGTTTTATAAAATCATCTCATTTTCCCTAGTTTCTATACATAATTCAGAGTAGTATATTTTTTATCGATTGTCAGCTCCAAGTGTTAAAGATATCGTTGATCTGATGTCATATAGATTTCTTCTTTTGTTTTTTTTCAAGGCTTTTTTATATATTACAACTCATTTCTAAGTATTAAATATGGTAGCTATGTAGTTGTTATAAGCAGATTCGCTTCAAATACCATTTAAGTTGGTACTAAAGCGTTGTGATAACTAATAATATTAAGGTATTTCACTATTATTTACAATCTTACTTTCAAGCGTGTAAAACAGCAAATTTCTCACGTAAATATATTCAAAATTTGCACGAAAACGTGTTCTTACTTTCAAATTTGTGAATAGCATCATATGATTGAATAGGAACTCGTTTAAATTCAATTCCCATAGATTTATCATAAGTTAAAAGTTCCATCATTACTAAATTTTCACTGGTATAATTAATTTATAAATTTTCAATTCCGAGGTATGTTTCTATTGTTAAGATAAACAATTACTTCTATATTAAATTTGCTGTAATAGTTTTAAAAAATTTCTATGGTTCAACCTACGATGGTAAACCAAGTAGTTGCTAAACGGGATTTACTATTGAGGTGTGGAGAAAGACTAGAAAAGGCTACCGTGGCCCAACGTATAGGTCTCTTATGTAGGGTTAATGCCTAACTCTTTACGAGTCCCCCCTGTACACGAACCATGCCTTGTCAGTGCACGGATCGTATCCGACCTATACTTGGATCGTATTATGTCTGCGTTCGGGTCAGGTCCAAGCCAGGCGTTATCTATTCCGTTACGTGTATAGTTACGTAACCTATAGGATCAATGACTAACAGCCTAAGTCTATAACATTCCCTCTCCTCCCTGGATGCTGTTAGAGTTACGACGCCCTTTTAGATGAATACCGAACGCGAACCGTACTCGCCTACTACGCGAGTCGAACGTAAGATGGTGACATTACGTCTAATATATTTTATAACGTTTCGGCTAGCCTACCTTATATCGCCGGCACCGTATGACGTATTCGCTGACGCACTGTATAAGGTATCCTTTTTGTCGCCAGTACCATATAACGTATCCGTTAACGGGTTGTGTAAGTTATCCTTCTTATCGCCAGCGCCGTATAACATACACGTTAATACGCCGTGTAAGGTATCCTTTTTGTTGCCGGCGCCGTATAATGTAACGCCGTATAAAGCATCCTTCTTACCGCTGGTACTGTATAACATACCCGTTAACGCGCCGTATAAAGTATTTTTATTTTCGCCGGCGCTGTATAACGCGTTCGTTAATATATCATATAAAATTTCATTTTTGTTTTTAATGTCGAGTAATGCACCACGTATAATACGGAACCCTTATCAAATCTGGTCCGCTAGTCCTTATATATATGGATGTTTCTACGTAATTTTTAAAACTTTTTCCTTTTCCCTTTCATATTATCGTCCCCCCCTTTCTGTTATCCATTATCGTCGTAATCCTTTTAACTTTTTTTTGTGTATGTTAACTAGCTATTTTCGTCGACATATTTTAGCTTTTCTTTCTTAGCTCATTATTATGATCAACGTGTATAACGGTTTTAACTTAGGTTACATTGACGCCGACGCCTTCAAAGGGGACCAATAACTTTTTCGTAAGGTATATTACCTTAGTATATACTATCAATTTACTATCAACTACTTGTTATAGCCTTTTTACGTTATAAAAAGATTTTTGTCCTCGGGGATAATAAAGAATAAAATTAGCTCTTTTAGCTATAGGTTAAAGACGTTTATATATCTTATATTAATCAGCTTTTAAAATTTGGCGTTTTCCTATTTTATGCTCGAGATTATCGTATATAAAAGTGTCGCGTATATTAAGAGGTTCGTAATAAGTTATGTTTATAAAAAAGCCTTACGAAAAACCGTCTATTAATGAAATCTTTATAGTGTATTGAGGAAATGAACTTATTTGTAACTTTATTTGGTTTCTGTGCCCTTTTATGCCAGTTGGTTAGTATGATAAAGGATAGGGGTTATATCCTATCCCATACGCGTAAGAGTTAAGGAAATATCACAGGTTATCAACCTGTTTTTACCTTAGCTTTTCTAAGTTAGTTAATTAGTTTGCTTGGCTTCGTAATATTATTCGAGCGTAAGGAGTTCCTATTATGCCAGCTGTATAAGTCGTTACTTTTTTTAGTTATACGCCTATGTTGCTTTTTTTCCCCGGGTTTATATTTACCCCGAACCTTTTCGTTGCCTTTTACTATATCGTTTATTTATAAAAATAAGACGACTTCGGTTAACCGAGTTTTGGCGCGTAACGTTTTCGCCCCAACCCCTTTAAGTTACCGCCGAATAAATTTCCGTATTTTTGGCTTAAGGGGTTAAAATAATTTATCTACCTTGGTTATGTTTCTTATATCTAATATAGGGTACAGTTTACAAAATGTTACAAACGACGTCCAAAATTTAATTATACGATTTCCGATTTCGTTTGTATCTTATTTTCTAACCTCATATAAAAACGAGTTAATCGAGTCGATCGAGAGTAGGCGTAGGATCGTATCCGGGCCGATCGCGTTACCCGAGCCTAAACTAACGTGTTATAGTATTTGGTAACCCGTTTAAAGGGTTAATCCCCGCGCCCTACCTTTCGCCTTACTTTTCGTTGATCTTTATTACCGGCCTTATTTAACGCCCGTTTTTTTTTAACGTTATCCTTTATCGTCGGCCTCCCTTAGCTTTCGTTCATTCTCGTATTATTTACTATCGGCCTTTTTCAATGCCCGCTTCTTTTCGCGTTACTTGCCCTTTTTAACGATAACTCACGTACATCCCATTTCCTATCAACCCCTTTCGTCGACGCCCATCAGTTTTCGCCATACATTTTACTGTCCCTTTTTCATAATATCGTTTAAAGTTCGAAACTAGTTGTAATAGGGCCTTTAAAGTTAACAACATGGGTATTTCTTAAACTTAAATAAGGATGATAATGATAAGTAGGTAGACCTTCGTTAAAATGTTATAAAAGCCATTTCACGGTCGGATATATATTCGAAATTAGCGGATAGTATTCATTTAATTTTACATACAATATTATAACCTTATTTAGTAATAATTCTTTTTTAATTATAAGTAAAGTGTCATTTCGGGAATAAAAGCGATTACTTTTACGCCTGTCATTCAAAAAAGTTGAACATCGTCTCCAAAATACCGGGTTATTGTAAACCTAAATATATTTTTATATTGTTTAGAATCTATTTAAAACTATAGTATTTTAAGAATTCTCTAGAAATTCCTATTTCGTTTCATTATAGCCATTTTATTTAAAAAATATTTAACGAACACTGTTTTACCTCGTCTTTATTATAAAAATATGTTATACTTTAAATTCCGTGTATTTACTATTCCTTACATTTTCCGTTATTAAAATTAGTCCCAAATAAGTATCGGATAAAACCTGCAAAGGAAAAGGGTTGAAGGCCGTATATTTAATTACAGTTATATCAAATACCAGATATTTATGCAGGTTATTGAGTACGACATTTAACAGATTCGAAATACAGATTACCCGGTATTAATTATAAATTTAATCGAACTTTTTATTCAGACGGTTAATTTTAATAATACAAAGGCTTAACTCAATCTAATGACTTACCTTATATCACTTCACCGAACGTCGTTTATAATTCGTCGCCGTTTTTATTTATTATTAGATATAAGTTATTACAGTTTACACCAGTTCCGTCCTCTTGTATAAATGAATTAAAAACGTAATAATTCGTTTTGTTAAATTGGTTAACAACTTAGTATCCTGGTGTACCTTTGGAATAGGTGATATTTCGTATTAATTTATCAAACAGTTTGCGTTAAACTCGGTAACCTTCGACTTCCGGTTATTTCACGTGAATTAATAAGCGGGTAAATACGAAACTAAGTTGTATTCCAAAAAAGTAAACACGACACGCAAATACTTTGAAACCATTTGGTTTACCCGCTTAATAAAATTATGTATTTATAGGTAATACGCCGTAAATAAATGTTATTCGAATTTTATCAAAGAATAAAGAGTAGTTTAAAATACATTCATTTAATTCGAACCGTGGTAACTAATATTAAAAGTTAAAACCTAAAAAAAATATTATATATCCTGAAAGCGTTTTGTATACATATTTATAGTTATAAACTACATAAACTTTAATTAAATAAACTTGAAAAATAGATTATAATAATTAGTAAATATTGAAGGTCGTTATTAATAGCTGGTAAGTTGATTATAAAATCGATCAAAATGTACGTATAATATCGATTAGAAATAAAAAGAGGTTAAAATAGGCTTCACCATAAAATATAACGAGGTTTCTTCCCGTTATATTACGTATATATTCAATACAAACGTCTAATATTTATGAATATTCCCTTTTAATTGTAATTTAGTTCGAAAAAGTTAAATAAAGTGTTTTTATTCAAATAACTTACAATAGGCCAATCGTAGGTTTATTATAGTATTTTTATCATTAATGGTTTTTAGTTCAGTAACTATAAACGATTACGGTAATGTAATACTTTCCGATAATTAAACCCGTAGTTTGTAATTTAGACTAATTATTTTACCCTAAGTAGGAAACGTCTAACGCCTTCGTAAACCGTTAAAAGGCAAACATTATATAATGGGTCGTTCGTTACTTCTTGGTTTTATAATTTCGTTAACGTACCCGGGTCGAAAACAAGGGAATTATTCGGCGCTAACGTTACCGGTGGGCTTAATGCGGGTCGGGCCCGCGACGGTATTGTCGGCGCTATCGTACTAAAATCTCTTAACGTTATCCCTGATAAAGAATCGAGCGCGGGCTGGGCCAAGGGCAGTATCGCCTTTAATGGCTCTTTAAAAGCCCCCGACCCCCTTTTAGGATATATATCGTTGTAATTTAATAATTTGGTTTCCATTTCGTTAAATTCTTTTACCGAATTTGTTGCAATTTTCATTCTCTTAATATACAAGTATATTAATACTACGGTTAACATAATAATGGAAATAAATTAAAAGACTCGCGTATGAAGTTTTTAAATTTCGGGATTATATTATAACCTACAAGTTAACGTATTCGAGCGAGGGCCTTAAGTTGCGAGCATTTATCGTAAGTGGTATTAGAAAGCGAAAAAAACCTTAGCTTATGGAACCTGGCGCTTCGAAATTAATCATGGTAAAAGAATACTTTAATCCTTTATAATTTATTAAAATCATAAACGGTATACGGATATTACGTAATTTAAAAAAACCTGTTTTCAAATAAGATATTACCGCGAGCAGGTTTTTATCGTAAATAATATAGTTACATTTCGTATTCGTTAATCGTACGGAGTAGTAAACAATTAATTTTGAAATATTATTCTCGCTTTTTTACGACAAAATATTTTTAACGTGATTCTCGAATGATTAGTTTTCATCACTATTCTCTGATTTAAATCTTAATATACCAAAATTAAGGTAGTAATAAAGGTATTTTAAGGTTAAAAGTACATATTCATCACGTTTCGTTTAAAGCTAACGAATACCTTATTTCGTTAGGCGGACAACATAATCCGCTAGCGTTAAGAAATTACTAATAAAATTACGATTAAAGTTAGTAAAACCTAAAAAACTTCGAACTTTTTAAACCGTACGTAATAACTTTTACTCGCAGATTACCCGGACTTTCTCGAAGTCGGCACAAATTCCTACTTCAACCCTTATAATAAAACCTAAATATTTACTTTTTTAACTACGAAGTCGTACTGTTTAAAATTTGAATTTAGTTTTATATCGTAAAAATATTTTTAAACCATGTAAACCCTCGTTATATGATTTTACTTAATACTTGGAGAAAAAACTAGAAAGTCGTCCAAATACGTTATAACGAAATCATCCAAAATATCAGCTATCATATAATCAATATATCGATAAAACATCACTGGCGTTCCCGCTAACTTGAAAGGAGTAATTAACCATTTAAATAACCTAAATCGCGTATAAAAAGTCGCTAATTCTCTTTATTAGGTTGTTATTCGAATACGATGAAATGCTATTCGAATATCCAGCTTCGTAAGTTATATCGCCTTCGATAACTTATATAATATCTCTTTAATTAAAGGTAAAGAAAAATAATTTTAATTTCTAATTTTATTTATTACCCGATAATCGATATCAAACCTTTATTCACTTTTAGATTTACGAATTAGTAATATCGGCGTTGCCGCCGATAAGGAGTTCGTCTGTACTTAACCTTTATTTATTAATTTCGTAATTTGTTATCGGAGCCTGAAAAGTTAATTTGGTAATATCTATATAATAGCCTTGAGGGACGTTCTGATAAAAAAAAACATTTTCGTTGGTTTTAATATACATATAATAGTCAAGTTTCTTTTAATATAAACGTAAAGTTATAACTTTATCTCTATTAAATAAGTTATGAAATATAATTAGTTTCGGTGAAGAATAAGACTAATTCTTTTTTTTTAATCTTGATCTTCGACGTCGTTTATAAATCCCGCTTTATTCCGCTAAAGTTTATAGTACAAACTATCCAGGACAGGTCCCCTATACTTTATACCTTTCGGTACGAACATTACGTTAATCCGAGGAAAACCGAGCTTACCACGCTCTATATATCTTCAGTTTTGAGGCGTATCGATACTATGTCGATAACTAAAACTTTTTCACTTTAAACTATTAAACGTTTATCGCTTGCATTTAAGGTTACTTATTAATATCGTATCTAGAGTATTTAAAAGATTACATCCCGCGTTTTTCAGGAAATAATATATATCAATATAGAGTTTAACCATTTATTAATATTTATATAAAACGTAGTTTTTTGGGTAATACGCTTGTTCTTACGTAACTTTAATATCGTATTAAGATTTCGTGGATATGATAGCAGAATTTTCTTTAATTTTAACTTTTTTATTAAAGCGTCATTTATAATATAGTATTGATTATGGCTAAATTCGATTCAAATATTCCAAAAGTAAGTATTATTAAATACTATAAGAATAAAGAAAATTTTTTCGTTTATACATATTTTAATTGAATTCAACATTTTGTATTTAAATCTATAATTGCATCGTTAAATTTATTTAACTTTTTAACGAGATTGTATTTAGAAGTTAGGTTTTCTCCGTTACCGTTAATGGGAAACCTTTTTCTTCCTTCTTAACTTGGTCGTATATACTGAAGTAGGAGGTAATATCGGGCGGTGTTTGTAATTACGTTAAAAATGATTTAGTAAACTATAACATATATAATGTTTCGAAATAAGCTTAGTTTAACAGTTATTGTTTATTGTTTATGTCGTTTTAAGTTTCTGGTTGAAAATACGTATCGAACGGGTTTATCAAAATAATTAACCGCGGTATTGAAAGGATTATCCGCGATTACTACGGCCCTTTAACGAAGGTATTTAAAAGGTGTAAAATTACGTCACAACTGTATTAATATTCGTCTGTTAGCTTTAAATGAGTTTTGTTAATTAACGATTAAAAGGTAGTTTTAAGTTTAATAACTTTAATTTGTCGGCGAATTCGCGGTACTTTTCTAATGTTACGATATAGTTTACCCGGTAAATACTTGCTGTAATACACTTGTCGCGGATACGTAACAAAATGCAGAAACATAAGTAATTGTACTTTAAACCTAAAAGCCAATTTAAGCTTCTTATTTCAGCTTAAAGTATCTCGAATATAATAACTCATGGTACCTATAAGTTTTTATTACTTATAATTAAACTTTCAAATTCGACTAATATTTTATCTGCGCAATAAGGGTCGCCGAAAGTTGGTTTGATGTAATCGAAAAACTTTCCTATATTATACCTACCTTCGTATCCTCTAACTTCGTAAGAAGCTGTAACCGTTTACTTTACTACCGTCGTATAATATCCCTATATATAAAGGAACGCGTATCGACTCTTTTCGATTTATATTTTATTCGTATTTAGTATAAATTGGATCGGTTGGCGCGTCGCCGCCTACATGGAAATCGATCCATTAAATTTCGGTTGGTCATATCGTTTTCGTCCGCTCTATACTGGTGGAAATCTAACGCGAGTCGCGGTTAATTCGGTTTCAAGTTATTGGATTTTCGTAACGACTTAAACGAAGTCAGATATAAGGTCGATAGTTAAAGTCTATTAATCTGGTTATTATAAATATTTAATAAACGATGCGATATAGTTTACGGTATTCTATAAACGAAAGATATTGGCCTAAATCGGTTTTAAAATAGCTGAAATTGTATTTATAAAAGTGGAAAATTAGGTATTCGCTGATCGCTTATTCCTTTTCATAACGTTAAAGTATAACGTTGGATTATTAACGTTTGTTATCGATTCGTTAATTATAGATAATATTCCTTTGAAAAGATAAAAAAAAATTAATACTATGTTATATTCCGACCTACGATAGTAAACTAAGTAGGTATTAAATGGTATTTAGTATTAATATATGGAGAAAGACTAAAAAAAGCTACTATGGCCTAACGTGTAAGGCTCTTAGGCAAGGTTAATACCCAACCCGTTACGTGCCCTTACTCGTGCCGTACACGGACTGTATCCAGCCTATACCCGGACTGTACCCTGTTAGTGCATGAACCGTATCCAGCCTGTACCCAAACCGTTCCCTATCCGCTCCCGGATCGTGCTCAGGCCGGGCGTTGCCCATCCCGTTATTTGCACAGTTACGTAACTTATAGGCTCAATGGCCAACGGCTTGAGTCCATGACAACAATTCACACCGTAAAATACTGTTACGGAGTTAAAGATGAATAACATAGGTTTATAATTACAGTAAAAAAGTTCAACATAAAATTTAAAGTTGTGGTATTATTTTCAATGTAAGCTTAAACCTAAACAGGGTTTTGAAATACGTTGAAAAATAAGAATAAAAACTTTTGATCATATTAAAATTGGTTAAATCTATGTATCTATAATTAGCTGTCGTGAGGATTTTGTATAACTTGTTCAACGCCAGTTAATCCAACCGTCGGTGTATTTAACGAAGTTTCGACTTCGTTAGGTTTTATATTGTTAATTTTAGCTTAAAAGATAAAACCACAAATGCTTTTGTTAAACTAAGTGGAAATTTTAAGCTATTAACTTTACTCAGTTTATTAGTTTAAATATTGACATTGATGCCAAATTCTTGTTATTTTCTTGGTAAAGAAGATATGGCGCAGTGGATTCCAATATTTGAAAAAAAATATGTTCAACAACTATGATTACGGTTGTTGATTCAATTGAAACATATTCTTTTTGAAGCTAAATTCAATTTTGATGCCATAGCGATATATATAATTAAGTTCGATAATGATATTGGTCTTTTTGTAAGACGATATACTACTAATTCTCTCCTATTCAGTATGACTTTACTACAATATCTAGTATAATACTTCAAAAGACTTATTTAGCGCAATAATTATAAATAGTAAATATTTACGTGAATTTGTGGTCTTTATATGAATTACTACGATAATGGTTTTCACTCCGTTACTCAATATAAAAAGGTGTGGTCTACCAATTCCTATGTTAATTTAATTCTGAAACTGAATATTACTATGGTAACTAATAACTTCCAACATATTTTCCTTATCTTTCAACTTCGAATATTCAAAGTTTATAACAAGCTTAATGTATTTCCAATTTAAAGTAACAATGTATTAGGTATAGTACATTAACTATTGCCATTGGCATTCGATATTCATGTACATTATTTACTCATAACCTTACTTTGACAAAGTCTACTACCTTTTGAAGTGGTTTGAAGGAAAATCGCAGGAGTAATTTAAATATTTTAGGCTAAAGAAACATCTCTTTTTTATTAATGTTCAGGCTTTCAGTTAAGAGTCTTCTATTCACCTCATTGTATAGGTTTGCCGTACTTGAAATCTAGATAATCAATTTATGCAAGATCTTCATTTTTTTATTACAGTTATGAACCACAGGATATATATTTGTTGAGCTTGCTACCTCTGTCATTACAGTTTCAGAAAGGAGCGTAGTTAGTTCGAAAAGCGTTTACAAGTATTGTTGTAATATTATAATGCGAATTTCAACTTTTTATAGCCAATAATAGCTTCACAAACTTATTGGTGTAGTATTTCTATTCTAGCGTTTATATTTCACATTACCTATGAATAAAGTGTTCGCCTTAAAATGTTTATCTAATTAAGGAGGTAAATCATGGTTTTTGATAACTTCTAAAATTCCAATAACTAGGATTCCATAATAATGTTCTATTATATATCGTATTAATCTTGATTAATATCGTATTAAAATAACATTCAATATAATCATAGATTTTCTGAAACTGCAAGTAATTTATTCAATACGGAAGATAGTAATCTTTAGATTAACTAGGAAGGATATTAGGGAATAACTAGTGGAAAATCAATAACTTGATTTTTATTCAAAGAAAAATATTGAAAGTAGTCCCAACTCAATATCTAAAAGATTATAATGTTTACCGTTATACTTCTCTTTATGATCACATAACTTTACCAAAGTTGTTATAGGTACATAATTCAAATCTACCATAGTAATATCTCAAGAAGAAAAATTGTTGTATTGATTGTACAGGCTTTTTGAGTCTTTTAACTAGGGGTATTAAGGATATTGGTGATGGTATAAGTAGACAAGATAATTATCTTTGGCCAAGTTTTTTAAAAAAAAGTCAGTGCTCATTCTTATAATTGGTTTTTATGTAAAGCTGCTCTTTCCTTTTAGTTGTGTTTAGTATTACGGTCGAACCTGTTGGAAATAAACGTGCTGAGGGATTTGAAGATTGTCCTGAGTTTGACAATAATTTTATAAGTATTAAGGGGCTTTTTCATAGTGTTTATACTTTATCAACTAGTGTTTTTGGAGACTTTCCACCTCTAGATACATTAAGTCTTTATTTTGTTTTGTGGCGTTAGCGCTTTAGAAACTTAGACTTCGGGGTTTGAGGAATTTAGCTGGACTCAAGCAAGGTTTCGAGAACACATATATGAGTAATTATAGGCTTTGTCGCTAGCAATACTTTTACCTTTCATTGCTAAATTGGTTAGTGCTTCACCCATGGTAAAGTACTAGTAAAAGATGTGAGCTATGTTGACCTCATTGTTAATCTTATTAAAGACGAAAATATTGCGGTTGCGTAGTTTATTCCTTAGGCTTTTTTTGATTATCGATAAATTATTCCTCTATATCGTCAAAGTACTGTCCTTAAAGTATTTGGTAATGTTTTAATAGGTGTGGGCATCAGTACTTATTCATTAAGAGTTTGATTCAAGTATTAATTGTCTTATGTAGTTGATCAGGAGTTTTTTTCGGTGGTATTTTTAGTTGGTTACTTGTAACATAAATACTTAATGTAATGTTTAATGAAAATTAGTGCGAGATTTTTTCAAGCCTCATCGATAATGCTGTCGGCTATCTTAATAATCCTGTAGTGGAGGGTTTTGTAATAAAGGTAAAAATTGATGTAAGGAGGTAGGTTATATTTTATTTCCCCTTAAATTTGTTGTTTATTATGAAAGAGGTTTTGGTACCCATAGGTTCGGAATTCACTTTTGTAGTATTCATAACGACCTAGCCATTTGCTAACTTTGGTGATTTAACAAATTTAGTGGTTGCGTTTTGATGTGAAGACTTAACTATTTGAATAACTTAAAACTTTTTAACAGTTAATCTTAACCTTTATGTTATATAACTAGTTTTATGTAGATACCATAATGATTTGATGATACTATCATTACCTACAAATACTAGTAAACAGAAAATTAATTTATAAGTCTTTCTTTCTGCTACCTGTAAACAGTAGATGTATAGCAGTAAGTATTCTTTTCAAAAACATTTCATTTACCTAAATCTTAACGAAAGGCGTAAATGTAAAATAGTTCTTTTTTACTTGTATTTTCTGTACATAAAGTAATAATCACTCATTAGTGTTGGTAGTGCTTTATCATTGTAATGTAGTCGATTCTAATCGTGTTCGAAGTAACTGATATATTATACTGAAAAATTGTTGTTAGGGTTAATTTTGAGTTTGACAAACCGCTATCCGATCTGTAAACTAATATGTATGGGTAACTGCTTAACCTATACCCCACATTTATATAGTTACTTCACGGTACTTAACTTAGAGTCAATACAACCAACTTAAAATTAGTATATATATATATATTAGATTTACTATCACTGACAAAAGCCCCTCTGAGAGGTGCACTAGCTGCTACGAAATATTCCTCTAGATACCGGCGGGGTGGATCGCAACGCGTGCCATGTATAGGCTCATAGAGCCAGTAGAACCCCGCGTTATCCACCTGATCAAGGCCTTAAGGTGCCCCGTAGTCTAAAGACCCATAGACGTAAGGGCTGTAACCTTGGTTTGATACCGTTATGATGCTGGTTTAGTCTCTGCGCCACGCCTATTTGCGCCGGAGATATAACTATATGAGCCCCGGAATAAAGCTTCATAAATCTCATAATGATATAAAGTTAAGCCTTATATAATAAGGTATTAGTAAAGTCGAAACATGCGGAGACACATTAGGACCCGTACGTAAATACAAGTATATACCTATATATAAGGGTATTGACCAGTTATGGTAATAATATTGAACAAAAGGTTACTTACACACGAAATGATTCGAATATCAAGTTCCCATATAAAATCGAGACATTTTATTTAATTTACTCCTAATTCTTAACCTTCTTACTAATAAAAAATCGTGTATTTACTAACACGTATCCGACTTCTTCATTTTCTATGTAATTAGCGTTTTTAACCCTTACGTTATATTTTCTAACGATTTCAAGGTTTATATCAACGTAAATTAGTTACTTTTTCGTGTAAAAACGGTTTTTACATACGATGCGCCATTGGTTCCGTTTACGCGCCTTCTCGAGTTTCTTTACCACCTCTGCGCAGGTTATATGCCACCGTTTTTAAACTTTTTTCCTTTCCCCATCTTTACATTTCCCCTTTTTTCCCTTCCCCCCGCCTCCCTTCCATTACCTCGACCCGCCCCTTTTAACCTCGTGGAGTATAACCCTATATAAGTTATATCCGGTCGTTTTTAATTAAAGTATTCAATGGCATATACGTTAGGAGAAAAGGTTAGGACGTTCGGTACGCCTGTTACGCTTGTAAGAGTTCCTAGTGTCATATACAAGTTAAAATTGGAAAAAGTATGCTAATTATTATTTTCCGGTAGTAATAAAACATCAAAGCAGTTACGTTCTTATCGTAGTCGGCTCCGCGAAACTTTTTGCTGTTTATCGCGTCACCTTTGTCGTAAAGGCACCGTCCGGAAGTTTTACCACCTTACTACGCCCGCTTTACACCGCCGTGAAAGCGGCTAAAAGCAGTTCAGCGTAGGTGGCGGCCGCGGCTTTAATAAGTCGACGGGCCTTTGCCCTCGCTTAAGAAAAAGCTAGCGGCAAGGATATGGATAACGATCATAATAACGGCGACAGGGGTTTTATCGCTAACGACCCCGTCTTTATTGCTCCCGTCCCCTCATCACTTTTTCCTTTTACCGTCGAGCTTATCCCTGCCCCTGGTACATCCTCAAGCCTTATCTCTTTTCGTGGATAAATCCGCAGTCGTAAGGCGACGGCCGTAAAGACATTAATAACAACGGTAGTAAAAGTTATATATAAATAAACCGATAATCTTATTATTGGTAAAAAGTATAGCCGATAGTTTAAAAACGTGAATATCGCCGATAGACGTAAAACTGTACTCGTTACCGGCAGGCGATAAACGCGGTCTAAGTAAGCTAAAATATCCTAATTTCCAATTATTGACGTAAAAAAAACCATAATATATATAAATACCCGGAAATTTATAAGTTTTGTTAAGACCTTACATATATATACGCTTCATATAACTGTTTATTTAAGGGTTTTTAAGACGGATTTAGCTACTATTTTTATATTTAAACGGAAGCCGGGTAATATATTAAACCAGAAACGCCCTAGTCCCCGTTATAGTAGGGGTGACGCTCGTTAGTCTTTAGTAATTCAAATATTCGGTAATAAAACACGAAGGTATTATACCTATATTTAATAATTAGAAAACAGTATTAAAGAAGTCGAGTAAATGGTAGCGCGAAAGGAGAAAAGCTTTTTTACTTCTTTTTAAATACTTTTAACCGGATTTAATCTAATACGTAAAGCCTAATAACCTATATTACAAGGAAAATTTTTCCTTTTTACCAATTATATTATTTCCATTTAACCGTTTTTAAACGTGTCTTTAAATGAAATTTTACTCCGTTTGTAAAGAATTTGTTATTTTCGTTCAAAGGTAAAAAGAACTTGGCTTTAATATTTTCCAACATATCCGCGACTTCGTTTCCGCTCATATCTATACACCCATTGTCCCAATATACTATAACTAAGTTTATATAAAACTAGGCTACTGTGTAAAATTTCTTAAATGTTTATTACGAATAAATATCCAGGTTATCATTTAACCTATATATTATTAATATATTATCGATTTATGATTTAATTCAGTTCATTGTGATATTTACGGTTACTTATAAGCCTCGAAACGCATCTACAATTTTATAGTTAAAAACATATATAGTATGGTATAATCGGTTAAATCTTTCGATAATTGTAAAGTTATCTCGGAAAACCATAAATCCGTACCTGACTTATCATTAAAAGTGGAACTTTTGTTTAAAACTGTTTGTAAAAATTATAATATAATCACTATTCAAGTAAAAGTACTATATCTTAAGAGTAATAGCAATGTTTTGTTATGAAAATCTGTTTATAAATAGTTTATGAAGATTTTCATATATATTAAGAAGCTAGTAATATTAGCTGTTAAAAATCATGGAATTTCTCGTCAGTTGTTAGTAATTTGGATAAAATCTCATTCGCCGGGAGGTTTCGATTCATACGAAAGGTTACCATTTTTCCACCGGGAACGTCGTAAGCTCTACGAATCGCCTATAACTTAGTAAAACGTCATAGGCCTTTCATAAAGGGAAGGGTGTTTTAAACGTTGTTTCGGGGGGTGAACGGTAAGTATACCGGTTTTATAAATCGAGTTTTATTACTACTTCAAAAGATAAGTAAGGTAATAGAGTGTTAAAATTCTAAGGCTTTTAAACGGTATATGAAGTAAAGGCTCTATTATTTGAATACGACTTTACCGAAAGATATACCGACGTTTTTAAGGGTAATAACTTTAAGTGAAATTCTATATAACGGGGAAACCACAAGAATTGCGACGACAAGCAGGATCGTGAACTAAACTTTAAAGGCCTATTACCATCGTTCGTAATATTAGCTTTCGACGTCATATAAAAATATAAATACGATAACAACGGTAACAGCGGTTCTTAACAGGTATAACAGAAACCCGTATCTTATCAGTAAAAGTCCTTTATAATACAGAGCGACTTTTAAAACCTTTATTATACGTTCCCCAAAGCAAGCCCGTTTCTAATAAAGCCTTATCGTATAAAAACTTTAATTATTATATGTAAATGTACTTGGTATTCGAAAAAGGGTCAGTAATAAGGAAAACTTGTTTTGATTTCGTGTAAACGTATAAATTACCCCGGTTAATAAAATTTATATGCTTTAAACGTTCAGTGATAACGAGTAATTTATACTTTTCCAGTACGAATGAAAATATATTTTCAATTGCCTACTAATTACTTTTTTCATGTTGGTTTAAAATAATATCTTATTGTTTCAAAGAGTAAAATATCTTTAGGGAAAATATGTTTTGAACGTATAAAAAGATACGCCTAAAATATACCCTAATGAAGTCTATTACATAAATTTTATAAAGAACCAGAAAAAAAGGGAGATTTAAGGGGCCCTGTAATTAAGAATTGAACAATTCGAAATCGTAAACTAATATCATATTAATATTATCTTACCAGTAAAAAAGTCTTGAACTAAAATAAATAAGCTCTGTTCAAACTTGAAACGTCTTATCTTTTACATGTGACGGTTATATAGTAACATATTAAAGGCCTTTTATACGTCCCATAATAAAATCAATACGATATTTCCCTCGGCGAAAACGAACTTAATTGTTGGTAGGGCTTTAGACGTTGCAACGTTGTCGATTCGATTGGTCGAAGTAATAGTATTATTGTGTGGTCAAGTGGTGGATGTATTGTTTTAGGTTTGGCAAACCGTTAGCCAGTCTACAGTAATTTGTATAGCTAATTTCTTGGCATATACCCTAGTGTGAAGTTTAGCGTACTGTACTTAACTTACACCCAATACAGTAAGTCATTTTAAAACAATACACTGAATTTGTAGTTAGTATAATGAACTTTACTGTAAATAAAGTTAACCTACTGTATTGTATATAGTACTATTCCAACACTAGCGGCTTTTTAGTTTGTACGCGCACGTTAGTATGGTTTACTAATCTTTGACAGTAAGTATTATACTGCAATCTCGTCAATTAGTTAGTCCCCTGTTAATTTTAATTGACCTTCGTATTAAAATGCGCCGATTTGTATACAAATTGACCCTAATTGCTTTCATTTGCCCTATAGCTTCGAGGTCTGACATTATCGATTCCTACAAAAAGTTTTTCTACCACTGACCTTTGCAAACCTCCACCTTATACCGTATAAATTGAACAAGTTGCTATCGTTAATTTCTCCACTTCCCTAATAGGTTTTCAATTTTCAAGCACATCTTTTACCTCTATTACGTAACCCATACTTATCGGGCGGCCTATTTACGTAATCTTTAATACGTACAGTTAGCCTATTACTATTTACAAACTTTACTAAGGCATTATTCGACGACGTCTTCGTTATAATATTAACCAAATTTTCTTTACTGTCAATCCATTAGAATCTCTCAATCTCCCTTTTTTACGTAACCTTTACGGAGTGTTATATTGTCAATTGTTAGGTATTTTTTTCTGGTAGTCCAAAGCTTCGAAAGGTATTTGAACAGGCTCCTCGAGTCGGTACAGATTATCACCGGAATATGAGTAATCTTTAACTCCCTGGTGATAAGGTTAATGGTTTTCCAAAGTGCTATTTTTATGTTAAACCTAGTGATTATACCGTAGACCCCTAAGGACAATACACTCCGTATAATCCTCTTACACTTAATACATTTTTAGTTGATTAGACTACCCATAATTCTTATCTGGTCTTCTTGCCTATCTTATTTAACAAGTGTTTTCAAAAAACCGATTTATAAAAACAGGTTGGTGTTATTTACGAAAACTACATTCGTAAAAATTATTAATTTAACACTTAGTAATTCAATTAAAACTATATTAATTCTTTGGTCCAGGTTTTCCATTTTCCATTTGATCCTCTTAATAAACCGGTTCAAGTCGTTACCTATTGGTTTTTATACCTAGGCCGCGATGGAAAGGTTGTAAAAGGCCTCTAGTTAACATAAAGTGAAAATATAGCTGCTACGGGCACGCTATTTTAAGTAATTATAGGCCTTAGTTACGTTAGTAATATCGATTTGAGCTAAATTAATGCCCTAGCCCCTTTAGCAAAAATTAAAGCTATTATTAATACTAAGTATACGAATTAACAATCTTTTAAAGTTAGGTGAATTACCTTTTGCCCACACCATTACCAACTTATAGTTCCAAAATTGAAATTCTTTAACAGCCTGTTATCTGATACCATAAAGCCAATTATTTTGACGAAAAGGGTGTTTTTAGTTTATATACCCTCTAAGAGAAAGTCTTTTTCTTACATTGTAACAAACACGGGTCGTATATTAAAGATTTTATACCTAACTATAATTTTAAATACGACTAGTAAGTTTGAATTTAATAAATAATTGTTTTAATTAGTCTGTACAATAGCTTAATATATCGTATTACCGTCTCTAAAGTGTAAATGTTATGGTCTAACCTATAATGGTAAGCCAAGTAAGTGATAAATGGGATTTACTATTGAGGTGCGGAAGAAGACTAGAAGAGGCTACCATGGCCCAACGTGCAGGGCCATTGAGCAGGACCAATGCCCAGCCCATCACGTGCCCTCATACATGCCGTGCATAGACTGTGCCTTGTCCGTGCACGGACCGTATCCAGCCTATACCCGGTCCGCACCCAAGCTGAGCCCAGGCCCATCCCGTTATGTGTATAGTTACATAACCTATAGGCTCAATGGCCAAAGGCCTGAGTCTATGATAGTAAATAACACGTAATATTTATAGTAACTTGAATAATATGATCCGCTGTAAATCTGTTGTTAATTACGTATAGGTTTATATTATTTCACGGCCATTAATCGTAAACTTTCCTTTAGGTTTTATTAGTAAACTTACTGCTAAAGTTACCACTAAGCGTTGGTTGATCTTCTAAATCGTTGGCGATTATGTCAAGATTTAGTCTTTACCATTATTGCCGTATCCTTAAGTAATTATACGTGACTTTTTGTACGGCTACTCTGTAATCTTACCTTTAACCTCGTAAATAATTTTCGACTTAAAAATCGTAATATTCGGGTTTTAAAGGTCAATATTAGCCTTCGACATCAATTATACAACTCCTCGAGTTAACAGGCTATTAATCTCGATCCTTTCACCTTTTCTCAAAGGTTCGCTAAAGGTTTCAATAATTCTTTATACTTGGAGCGTTAATACCAAATCCTTGTTATTCTTTTATTATCTCCTTAGTTAAGTATCATTGTAAATACGATCTGGAATGTATTTCTCCTCTTATAGATTACTATTTTTTGGGAGTCTTTCGCGCTGGCAACGTTTCTTTAACTGATTGATAACGAGTTGAGAAGGTTTGTATTAGATCACTCATTTGACCTAGGGATTTTTATCATTAATAGCCTTAATTTAAAGCTTAACCTGGGTATTTCGAAAATATATAGAATTGTTAACTGTTTGAACAACTAATTCAGAGTTTATGATACTTAAAATTTTATACGGACCCTCTTATTTACCTGGCTCTCGCCATACGAGAACTTTATTTATAACGGCAAAAAAAATACATCGATTGTTATAAGGCCATTTCTGGTATTAATGGTATTATTGACTTAGTGGTGTGTCGATTCCCTTCGCGATTCCTTAAAAGCTTTACTATAGGCTACAATACGCTTTTAGGTACTTACTAATGACGTAAATTCACTCGTTAGGCGTAGGTTCACTCCAATACCAGCAGCGTTGGCACTGGACCGTCAGGGCCTACAATATTGTTTAAGCCCTTTACCGCTATTTAAAGGCCTGTATCTGGATTTATAAAGCTTCCAATTTCCAACGTGAGGATATTATACGTTTGGCGAAACAAGGCGTATACCCTTTCGACTTTCCCAATACTTCAGTAGGTCTTTACCGGCACCTATATACACTAAATACCCATTATCTTAACAGCTTCCTAAAATTCTGCCACTGAAAAGTTGGTACCAGTATTGTAAATAACAATATTATGTAGACCTAGTTATGTATTAATCCACAATATCTTTAGTATTTTCTACGTATTTTTTGCCGAAAAGAACTTTAAAAAGTTAACTTCGTAAAAAAAGGTTACGAATTGAACGACGTGAAAAATGAGCTTATTATCCAAGTAAAAAACAGTATCAAAAACCTTGTAGTTAAAGTTCTTGTTATCTTTTAATATTAACTTAAATCCCCAGGGGGCTTAGATATAAATTAAGAAATAGTAATAAAGCTTTTCAATAGATTTTAGGTCCAAATATTCTGCATCTTAATATTTTATGAACTTTAGAGCTTTATATAGCTTGTTAACAGTTGAGTCGTTAAAACGCCGGTATAATTAATGAATCTTCGGCTCCGTCAAATTGAACCCCACTACTTTAAGCCTTTAAAAATAAAAATATAGGTTTCTCCACTTAAAGGCGAGTGAAAACCATTAGCCGTTTTTAACCAGATTGTTTTCGTTAACGTCTAAGTTAACGCCAAGGATCTTTATATTCTTTAAACAAGGAAAAAAATGGTAAAAAGCCCAAAGATGTGGAACTTAATTTCTCTGAGAACAATTTAAATTATAGTTATCCTTAGTAACGATAGTCATTTGTTTGGTTTAAATCTAATTTCAACCTCGTTGGTATCGTAACGATCATTCTTAATAGCCGTAGTATTTTCTCTCTATAGTTTATTGTACTGTAAATAGCCTCCTGTTTAATTTTTTACTACGCTTATATCTAGTATAATACCTTCAAACGTACGGTCCACGTAACTATTGCAAATGTTAAAGGTATATGAGGTATTAAAAGTGTAAATAGGATAAAGGTAAGGGTTTTTACCACTCAGGCGATATAGGAAGGTGTGGTTGGTTAGTTACTATTCCGCGCTAAAAATAGTATTTTCATAATACTTAATCTACTTAAAGGCATTGTCGTTGTTAATTAACTTGTCGATTTCGAAGTTTATGGTTTTATCAAAATAATTCTGTTTGAAAGTGGTAGGGTACTGTATATAATACATTATCTTTTCGTTATTTCGCTTGGTAGGGGGGTTCCGAGTAAACTAATAGCTAGATTTGCCATAAATCTAATATCTCTTATTATTATTACGACAATAATATATGCGGTTAACAGTTCGGTTTAAATATTACCTTTATTAACGCCAACGTGGCTACTGCCACAAGTATGTAGTTAATAGGCTAAACCTTAAGCGTTAAAGGCACCCATAGCTGTACTTACGATCAAAGTAATTAATTACCATAAAATTATCTTTATCTACGTTAAGGAAGTTACCGGATTAAGGTTATATACCAAACGAGTTTAGTATACGTGTTATTAAGGTAATGAACGAAAAACGCAACTGGCTAAAAAAGCCTTCGTAGGTAGTATTTGAGCGCTATAGAGCGTATTTAAACTCGCTAATACCCGTAACTACTATCCGTACCTGCTCGCAATGTATGGCTTCACCGACTTGAGCCTTTCTCATTAATTTCTAACACAATATTAACTTTTCAATCATCTAGTTAAATACATCCATTGGTGTTTCCTTCTTTTTCTTATTGACTATTATCGTCACCTACCTCCTGGTAAGCCAATTTATATGGTATTAATTAAGGTGGACATCGTAATAGAACTTTCACTCTATTTCTTTGTAAATTTTTCTGAACGTAGTTACTCGAATCAAAAAGTTTAAGTAATAGTCCTTACCATACCCCATAAAGATTCCGGAAAATAGTAAATAAAAACCAAAAGGGGAAACCTCCATCACCTTGCAAATATTGAAAAAAGGCATTATCTTCGAATCGAAAAGATTATAGGGCTTTTCGTCATACTTTTCAATATCATTTCAAATTTTGGCGCAGTTTATAAAAAGTTTCCAGTTGATATTGACTATCATGGCAGGTCTCAATAGTAAGTCGCGATATTTCTACCAGTCTTTATTGGTATTTTTGAACAGTTCAAGTTTGAAAGCAACTAAAGCAGGTGTTTAAGGGAAATTACTATTATTTTAGCTCGAAGGGTAAAGTCTTATAATGGGACCTGTAATAGGCTCTCCGGTATATGAAAACCTAGTGTAAAAAGGCTTTGAAAGGACTTAACGATGATTCTAATTAAAATTCTAATGGGTAAGAGAAATCTAAAGGTTTTAAAAGGCTTGACAATCTTAATTAATTAACTAGTATAAAGCGCCGATGTCAATTCTTCTGACCACGTAGGTAACCGCTACTTTATGTGCTCTGCCGCCATTAAGGATGTACTCCGCGCTTCGACGTAAAGGTGCTGAGCTGCCGAACAAATTAACGGGTTCCTTATCGTCAACGCGTAGAAACGCTTAACCTAGCTAAGGGTAAGGGAAAGGTTCCCTAAATCGCGTATAAGGGCGTTAAGGTTTTTTTAATACCTTTTCCCTTAAGGCGAAGGTCTTAATGGCATTTCTCAAGTTGAGATAATTCGAAAAGGGTTTTTTCTAACTTGGTAAAGCTCTTTTTTAACAAGTAATTCCCTCTTCGCTCAAGTTCTGACTTTAACTTTAACTTAATACTTTTTTTAAACCTTTTTCCACATATCTATAGTCACCCCGTCAAACACGTAACGAAAGTTTCAAAAGGTGCATTTGCTATAGTCAAAATATTTGCCGCTGTTTTACTTAATAATATAACATCTAATATAGTTAACTAGGTGCTATTTCATTAGGTCTTCGTCGATATTTTGACTCTGAAGGTCTTTATCGTAATACTTAAAAAAATAGATCCGGTATTTTCTATTACCATTAACAGGTTTTGAAAAAGCGCCATCTTGATATTCCGGGTGGCGTAAGGTTTGTAGGTCACGTAGGGTGAGGGATGTGATGTTTTAGCGTGAAGTTGCGTATGAACTTGGCGACTTGACAATTCTTGGTGTTTTTTTGTTTAAAGTAACGAACTTAACGATTTAATTGTTGTAGTGGAAGTGATAAAAATGAAGTAGGGTCAAAGGTTTGGTATAAAGGGTAAAGTAGAAAGTTGTTGTTAATAGTAAATGTTATTTGAAATAAGAACTTAGTTGTTTTTCTTGCAATAATAACACCTGTAGGAGTACTAACTTATCTGTGTGTCAATTTTCCGATTTAAGTCTTTTAGCGGTCAATCTTAACGTTCTTCAAAAAGGATATTTGGTAAAATTTTCTTGGGGTTTTCAAGTAACAACACCGTCGCTATCTCTAAGCTATCGTAAAGACCGCTGCAACCTAAAAGTCTTTTCTACTTACTACTATAAAAGCCGCTGAAGTGTGTAAAGGCTCTTTGCCAAAATCTTTCCTATACTCTAGCCGTCATTTTAACGTAAATCGTAACCGAAAAGTAGCTTCTTCTCCTATTTAGCCATTCTGTACTTAACCCAATAAGCACTAATTAGTATTGGTAAAGCTTTAGACGTTCAAACGTTGTCGACTCGATTAGTCGAAGTAACAGTAGTATTTCGTGGTCAAGTAGTGGATGTATTGTTCTATGTTTGATATACCGCTAGCTGGTCCAAACAGTAATTTGTATGGTTAATTACTTGGTCCGTGCACTAGTGTGAAGTGTGGCGTACTGTAATCGTTTTGCATTTAATACATTAAGCCTACACAAAACAATAAATTCAACTTTCAGTCTTTATAGTCCACTTTACTGTAAATAAAGTTGATTTACTGCACTTCATGTAATACTATTCCAACATTAATATCATATATAAAGGATATAATCAATTTGAACGTAAATAGTTTAAATATCTTTCCTCCGTATTAAAGGCTAATAAGACCTCGTATAATAAAAGACATCAAATTTTACGGGCTACGATATATTTTAGCACTTTAAAACAAAAAAATATCAATACGATAAGTTTTTACGACCGTAGGTTAAAAAGGTTGCGATCCCCGAACTTTAGTATTATAAATACTTCCGAGCACCATTACGCTTGTAAAACGCCGCCTAATCGTACGTATTTTTTGTAAAATACATTTAAGGGTCTAGTTATTACATTTCAATAGGTTTTAAGTAAACGGATTATGATATCGTCCGGCTTTGTAAAACTGTTACGGACTTTAATAATATTACGATGGAACTTTTTCTTGAAAATATTCAACCCTTAAGGGATAAAAAATTCGGTTTTTAACTAAATATTTAAAAAGTTTTCGGAGATATTATCGTTAGGGGAAACCCTATTAAGGATATCGTTTTGTAAAGTTTAGGATTATTAATAGGTATTGACGATAAAATGGTTTTGGGATTTAAATAAAGGATCTTGTAATAGCAAAGGTAATTTATACTAGTTTATTATATCACAAAACTCCCTTAAATCCGTGACGTTATTTAGTTTGGTTTTTTAAAGGCAATTTTTAACCCGTTACAACTCAACAAGGAAGTTTCGACGTTCGATAAACCTCTTATCGTGCGGTTGTATCGTATTCGCTCGTCTTATATATAAATGTAGCCGATTTAATTTAGGGGTACATCATTTTATAGCTTTAATGTATATTGTAACAGGTTTACCGATGGTGTATAAGGCGTTTTTAAACAGCCGGATAAAGGCTTTCGCTTACTCTTATATAGCTACGATGTCTTTAATGATTTCGGTGAGAAATAAGAACATAAATTTAGTCGTAATTAAGTCCTTAAACCAAAGGGAGATCGTTACAAAAAGTCGAATACGTACGACAACGAAAAAGTATAGTTCTCGTATTGAGAAATATATAAAGAAACCATGTCGCCGGATTCGTAATTTAAGCTAAATCGTACCGCTGTTATATTTCTAGTATTATTAGTAAAGCTGAGGTCGAAAACCTAGCTAAACCAATATGTAATTTATTTTACCTCATCTTTATAATATATATCTGTTGCAAGAGCCTAGTCGTTCAAAGCGCACCCCCTGTAAGCAGTTTGTAAGTTAAGCTTTACCCGGTTATATATGAGTTGAAAGTACTTTCCAATAATATATTAGGTGCCGGGTAACAATGTATCATCTTTTTTTGAAAATTTCGTTCGAAAATTAGTCTTTATAAAAGTTAATTATATTGCCTTTATTAATCCATAATTATAAGTAGTTTTGTCCAGGGCTCGAACGCATTTAAGTAATTATAAATACTGTTTTTCGTTTCCGTACTAAAGGATACAGAGCCGAATTACTAAAAGAAACTCGCGCCAGCCTTTCTAGGTAAAAGTATTTCCGCCCTAATTACGTACTGGGGAAAAAAAGTCGAACGTCGGATAACTTTACATAAATCCATTTTTGTTATCCCTTTTACCGTACTACGGTTTCTATACGTTAATTATATCTACTGTTTGATCCATATACCATATAGAAAGCCTAATATAGGGTTGTTAATATACTCATATTTACCTATAGAATTGTAAGCACTGTATTTAGTTTCGGTATTCGATAAAGTTTAATAGCCTTATGTGTAATCGCCGAAAACGGATTTAATACCCTATAATATTAGTATGAGGCAAACTTGGGGAGGTAGTAAAGTTTTTATTTGTATCGTTACTCCTATTGGGAGGGTTACGCGTCGTATCCTATGAATTCAAAGTAATGTTTGGGAAAGGGAGAAAATCAGCCTTTATTGTAGAGGTATCCGAGTAAAATATAAAAAGCTACCCCCATATATAGTTTTATCCCTTTTAATCGAGCTGGTATAAATATTTATTATTAAAGGATTTACCACCATAATATTATCTTTGGTAACCTCTAATATTTTAAGGTTCAAAGGGCTAGATATAACCTTCATCACTAGCTTTCCGGCCGGTCGAAGACCGGATTTACCAGGGGCAACGAAGGCCGGGCGGTTTTTAGAGATAGTACCTAACGTGTTACCAGGGGAAAGAAAACTGTGTAATACAACCGCATTAGTTGAAACTTCCCTAATATCGCTATAAGCTATATTGCGTATAAGCACCATAAGGCGGGTCGAGTTCTTTTTAACACAGTACTGTCATATATTGATACAAAAGGTTTCGTTATTCGGCTCCTTTTAATTAGCCGTAGGTTCGTTTTGCTTAGTTTAGCAGCGGTAACTTTTGTAACTAGTGTTTTCGTAACCGCTTTAATATTGTATTTGGTCTGGCTAAGGTATTTAATCTTTTTCACTAATATTTCGAAACGTGGATATAATTTTCACCCTTTCGTTTTACAGACGTCGGGTAATCTTTGTAGGTTAATGGATATTGGTTATAATAATTATAGTATTAAAGTAAAATTATATGAAGTCCATATACTTAATTTCCAACCGGTACCACATATATAAGGTATCTTATAAGGCGGACGTAACGTAAGTTAATGTACTATTATAAATACATTTTTTTATTCAATTACGATTAGTAACATTTATCGATCCTTTTTAATCGTGTATTAATATCGAAAAGGCGTAAATCCCGGATGGGGCGTACGAAATATATAATCTTGGTTATTAAGCTTATATTAACGTTTTATTAGTTTATTGATAGATATGTGTCGAATCGTTTGATGCTATCTTAAAGCCGAATATTATCTTTCATTACCTTCGAAACCTCAATCGAAAACTCTTGAAAAGAGGAGTAAATAACGTGAGAGACCTTTCTCACTGTAAACGTAGATTATATTTGGTAAAGCGTAATAAGGGTCCTTTTAAATAAATAAAATAAGGCCGGTAGGATATTTTCAAAAAGGAGTTTACTTTTAGTATTAATATCGGCCTATCGAATTGTATACCCCGTAAGGGTTTTCTTTACCGATTTTATGAAAGTTAGGTTTCATTACATTTGTTTAAGGAATGGGTGTCGGAATAAAACCCTTTTGTCGTTTGACTTTAAGCTTTTGGAAACGTTAAAAAAAACCCGCATATCTTTTTTTTACCGACCTTTATAAGGCCTATCGTTACGTGTAATGATACTTTGAGAAATTGCGCGTAAGTGTTTATTAGTCCCTATAATGTATCGTGGTCCTTTAAAGGGTAAGAAAAACCGGCGTCTTATTGTGTCCTATTACCCTAGATTATATTAACGACGAAAAAAGTTTCGTACCCTTTATCGCTGGATTTATTGGTAGTTTCGGATCGGTCGTGTACGCGTTGGGAAAAGGCGAGAGCGAAGGCGAAAGAGAAACCCTTAAAGGGGATACTTATATCTTTTCTTCTTTGGTAGTATAGAACGGTGTTTTAAACTTCGTTTTCGATTCTCCCGTTTGTATCGTTTAATGTTTATTTATAAGGTGATCGGTAACATACGTTACGAGATGTTGTATTAGCGCGCGGTGCTTTGTAAAATCGGGTTTATTAAAGCATATAATGAAGTCTTTAATAGTCTATTTGTAAGACTTTTATACGGATTTCCGAATCTCGAGATCGTGTTTTTATATATTGAAGGCTTTATATAGTGGCGTTAAAGTTATATTTATGGTACATAATTACATCCTTTTCTGCCAGGGGAGGGCCAGTTGTATAACGCTTCTACATGGGCCCTTCAATGCTTTATAGAGGTCGGGAGTTCTTTACAGGAGCGCTGACGACGCGTGTAGTCGATTGGGCCCCTCTGGTGTTCGCTATAGAGGGGGCTATTATATGTTTTTTTTGGTACGATATTAACGAATCGTATGTACGTTTGGTAGAAGAACTAACAAATGTAGTGGCTTCTCCAGAATGTGTCCGGAAGTATGTTAAAATTAGTAAGGTCAACTTACAGTCTATATAGTTAACTTGGAAGTACTGAAATTGACTGCAGTTTCAACATATTGTTTATTTCAATGCAAAACGTTACAATTCTATAGCTGAATGTCCTGTAAAAAGGACTAATACATTCTTTTATTATATTATTATATCTGAACCAAAAATAGGGTATATGATATGATTAGAATGGTGTTATATTGTTAATTTAAACCGCTATTATCTGTTTATTAATTGGTTAAGTACACAGGTTGAACTTTTAATATCGCCGAATTAAACTCTAAAAATATTCAATTCAACAGGCATGACTTTCATATAAAACAGTATAATCAATGAACAGTAAAATTAAACCTTTTCGTATCACCAGTGTCTTTTAATATCCACATCCATATCAAATAGTTGGATTAACATAAATTGACTATAGAAAGGTGCTAAAATATATAGTTCAATCTATTTCAATTTAAAACTATTGACCATTTGAGATCATAATCGCGTTACTTAATGATACAATTGAAATAATACTTGGTATGTACATACCAATTATCCTCTCATTTTAAACGATTCATATATGTTAAATATTAATATTTCCATTCATCATTCCAATACATATAGGAAATATTTCGCTATCCATGATATCATATTTGATACATTTGGTGAACCTATGAATGACAATTATAGTAAACTTAAATAAAATACGAGAGATATTTAGTTTAATTAATGGATAGACAGAAAAAAACTATGAAATAAACCGCAATAATTAAAAGTTATGGTGACAATTTAATATATAATATTCAACGGGATTTACTCTATTTATTTTTTTCAACAAGAACTTACATTGAATCCCTAAATTTCTATTCAATAGTATGGAATTTACCGCTATTAATTTCAAATTCGTATGGTATTATAACATATTTCAATTAATCTTTCAATTTTATGATAATAAAGTATAGAAAATTTATGAAATGAGTAATTTAAACAATTTATCTATATATGAAGACATATGTCTTAGTATTATGAAATTGAAAGGTATTGGAACATTAAAAGTGTTGTTTATAGCGTTCAATTCTATTTATAAGATTGATTCCTTGATATTAATACCCTTTAGTTTCTCGAACAATACGATGTACTCTTTTGTAAACAGTCCATAATATCTTTCTCATTTTCCAATACCTTGAGGCGTTTCCTCTAGTATTTACTTATATTGATATCCGGTCATGTTGAATTTGATTTTTTATTTGGTCGAATCGAAAACTGTGCCTGTATTGTAAGTAATTTAGTTCGGAGGCTTACAATGAACATTTATCTAGAATTAATTAGAGCGTCTCAACAGTTAATACTAGAAATCTTTCACGTAAATTTCGCGGTCTGAAATAATATTTCTACATTATCCATATGAAAAACAAACTAATAATTAAGGTATATTATATTTATAATAACTTCATAGTTAAAGTTCACGTCGTTTTAAAGCCTGAATTTGAATCTCTACGGGACTTACGAATATAATAAACATTAGTAATAGAACATTTCGATAGCTTTCAAAGTTTCTTTTCTTATATTTGTATTATGTGTTACGTTACATTCATGTAAAAGACTTTTGGGATCGGATATTCAAATCGCGGGTATAATATCCGTAATTTTAATTACATTAAGTAAATAACTTTATTTGTAAGTGCCTTTAAGAAAACCTATAGGTATTGAAACTTTAATTGGAGCGGTAGGGATATATTATTGAAATTGCGAGTCAATGTATTATTCGCACTTTCAACCTTAATGTTGAGCTTATTTATATCAGCTAATAATATCAAAAATAGCATTTTAAAGTCTATTACGTAGAACTTAACCAGCTTCAATCGTGTATTTACCATGAGTATTCCGAGTAATGATGCCCTTCCTTTTTAAATAGAATTTCCCGAAATTTTCTTACTATATCGAATTGAAACTTGGGAAACTTTGCTATAAAAGCGTCGAAATATCATTTTCCAGTGGTTAATATTTTTTTAACGCTAGCGTTTGACATAATAACCTAAAATCGGTTACTAAATCCATTAAATAGTATATATTACGACGTTATATAAGCGTTGAATACGCTATGTTTTCTATCTAGGTATATGTTATATAAAAATGAGACATTTAATAAGCCTAAAAGTACTCATTAATCCGTTTCCTTATCTAAAATTATTACCTCAATCTCTCCTTCATCCGAATCATCTTCTTTAAAGTAGTATTTATAAAGATAAACGTCGAAGTTTTCTTTTACACCTTCGATATAAGCTATATACGTTGTAAAATTAACTTCAGTTCGATATTCCGGTAGTTCATCGGTTTCAAAATATCTTTTAGACTGAATTCATTCGTATACCATATATTTAATCGATTAATAAACGACCTTATTGGATATAATATATCGCTTCTAAAACCCCTAGAGCCTTATATGCCTGAACATGGGTATAATAGTGTATGCAGTAAAGTTTTCATTTAGGTATAAAGGTGTTTTCGTTAGTAACTGTTTTATCTTCTTTTTTGGGGGGCTCTTCCTTTATTATCTATTATATTTATCATCAATTTTGGGGCTTTTATATTTCTTTTATCTTAGGTACTTCTTCAATCGTAATCTTAAACGTGATGAATCTTTTCGTTGTTATCAGCTTTTATAATTTGAGGATCTTTGTCCTTAGTTTTCACGGTTACAAACCTTAGTACGAGACTAGTTTATCGTTGTATTAAGGTTTCAAATAATATTTGAAGACTTATTCAAACGGCTTTTAAGACCTTTTGAAATTGAATTATATATGGTTAAAATTTGGGTTTCTACAATATACTTTTATAACTATTTGAATAAACAGTTTTTCGCCTTTATATTCTAGTTACAAGACCACCTAACACTTTCGAAACTTCGCTAATAAAGCAGCAAATACTTCTTATATGTTTTATAAGCATTTTAACGTTGATTTTGAATGGAAGTTTGAATAACATGTATTGAGTTTTTTCGTAAAGTTCATAATTTATTTTCGTATCAAACTACGTTTTTCAACGAGTGTATAATTTCGTCAATATTCTCACAAAGATTAGGTAATATATATTTCATTTTAACTTTCCTCCTCAGTATATTTGGTCAATCATATTAAATTGATAAAGCTTAATAATTGGTTTTCTACAAATATTTCATATTACACGAATTTTATTATCAAAGTTATCGTAGGATTGAATATCATAATCTTCATTTTCATTCTATATCCTAACGAAGTCTATTAGTTTTATAAGATTACTTTTATTGTTGGGAAATCTTTGTAGTAGAAGATGGTGGTGGGGGTCGTAGTTTATGAGTGTTAAACCGTAAAAATCGTTAGATTGTTTAACGTAGTTTATTCTATTTTGAGGAATGTCGTTTTCCTGATTTGTGGCGTTTTTGATAAGTTAAAAAGGAGCGTTAATTGTAACCAGGAAATGATTTTTTTTTAAAAAGTACGTTTTGAAAAGGTTTTGTATTCAATACAAGTAGTAGATAACCTTTGTAAATTTTTCTCATCTTCCGTTAATTCCACAAGTTTCGTCTGCCTTTCGCGGGATGCGCACAATCTTTCGAATCGTTTTAAACTTTAAGTCCATAAAGTGTTTTAGTGTTTTTTTTTCTCGTGTTTTTTAATAATTTGTTTTTTACATTCTGCTAACCAATATTCTTTTACGAAAATCACTTCCAATACCTCATCCTTCCCATTTGGCATCTTGTCGACTTAAACCGCAGTAAATAAGGCTTTTTTAATACGGCTATTTCTATCACCTAAGGTATTAATTACTTCATTCTCTAGCTATACTTCTTGTACTTTCGAAACTAAATTGTATACCGTATACTATGTTTCTAACGTCTAATTTCAAAATCCTTGTTAGAAATTATGGAATATTTCGAGCCTTATAGCCTTTTGTTTCTAATAGCGAAAAATCATTTTTGTAACAAACTAATTCGCCTTTCAAAGGTTTAAATTCTCCGCTGGAGTTTTCATACTATTATACCATATATTCAGGTTCACAAGTTACCAAAAACTTGTTCAAAACATTTTAATCAAAATGAAAGGTCTATATATTTACTGGCACCAGCTAGGCCCGTTACAGATTTTATCATGTAAACGGAGTTATTGTGTTAAAGGGGCTAATACAAAAAAATCGTAGTAATAAGGTTTTATATACGTTTGAGATAGTATGGTTAAATGGAGTTTCAAAATATCTTAGTGAATATAAACTTATAGTACGTAAATTAAATATAAATATAATGCATTGGTGTGATTTATATAAGGAGTTTAATGTTTATTTATCTCAATAAATATAAATGAAATGTAATTAAAAATTAGTTGGGTGTTTGAAACTAGTTGTTAAACATTTTATAAACGTTATTGATGGTAGGGCCCTAAATCATAGCAATGTTGTCGATTCGATTGGTCGAAGTAACAGTAGTATTGCATTGTTCAGGTGGTGGATGTATTGTTCTTGGTTTGGCTAACCGCTAGCTAGTATGTACTGTAATTTTTATAGCTAATTGCTCAGTCCGTACCCTAGTGTAAAGTGTAGCTTACTACACTCAACTTATACCCAATGCGGTAAGTTCACAATGAATACACTTAACTTACAGTACAGTCAACCTTACTGTCATTAAAGCTGACTTACTTAACTGTATATAGTATTATTATAACACTGGCGGCTTTTTAGTTTGTGCGTGTACGTTAGTGTGGTTAACCATTATTTTCCGGTCAGCGCTGAATAGCGGCGTTGTTAACTTGCTAACCCCTTCTTAATTCCAATTGACTTCTATACTGAATTGCACCTAATTACATCCAAATTGACCCAATTTAACCTTAATTGCTCCTTTGTTCCAAGGTCCGAGTTTATCAAATCATATATAAGGTTTTTCCGCTACAGGTCTTCGCAAACCTCTACTCTATCCGTTCCAGTCAAACAGGTCACCATCGTAGTCTTCGCCCTCGCCTCCACTTCCCTAGTAGTTTTCCAGTTTGCTAATACAATACTGGTTTCCAGCACGTAGCTTAAACTTGACAAGCGGCCTGTTAACGTAGCCTTTGATACATATAATTAGCGTGTTGTTATTTACAAACCTTTCCAGAGCTTTATTTGGTACTACCTTAGTTATAGTATTTGCAGAATTGTATTTGCTGTCAATTTATTGAAATTCTTGAATCCTCTTTTCTTTGTATGCTTTACAAAGTGTTATTATGTCGATCATCAAGCGTTTTTCACTAATAGGACCGAGCTTTAAAAGGTTTTCAAACATGCTCCTCGAGTTGGTAGAAATTACCACTGGGATAAGAGAAATTTTTAGCTATCTGGTATTAAGGTTGAGGGTTTCCCACAATACTATGCCTACGTTAAAACTTGTCATTATACGTAAACCTTCGAAATTAGCACGTTTCGTATAATCTTTTTATATTTGACGGAGGTCTAATAAATTAAGCTCCCGATAATATTCAACTAGTTTTCTCGCTTATCTTCGTCAACGAAGATTATTAAGAAACGAACTTGTAAAGACAGGTCGGTATTATTTGTCAAGGACCCGTTCATAAATATTATTAACTAAACCCTCAATAGATCGATCAAGACCATATTAATCCCGCGGTCCAAGTTCCGCATTTTTACTCGAGCTTTTTATTTAACCGGTCAAAGTTCTTATCTATTAGTTCTTGTACTTATGTTATAATAGATACGTTGTATAATACCTCCGATTAGAATAAGATAGTAATATAGCTATTACGAGCACGTTGTTTCAAGTACCGCTGGGTTTTTGCCATATTAGTCTTATTAATTATGGCCAAAATAGTGTTCTAACCGTTTGAGAAAAATCTAAATCCGGTATTAATATTGAGAATATGGATTGACGATTTATTGAAATTAAGTTTGCTACCTTTCGTTAACATTGTAATCGACTTACAATTTCAAAACCTCAAGTATTTGATGGATTGTTATTCTGATATCATAAAGCCAGCTATAACAAGGAAAAAAGGTATCGTTAACTTGTATGCTTATCACGCTGAAATCATTCTTTTACGTTAATAATAAGTACGGGTCATATATTAAAGACTTTATCTCTAGCCGTAGTTTAAAATACAACTAGTAGATTAGGAAGTAGTAAATGCCTACCTTACATAACCCGTATAATGGTTTCATATACCATATTACCGTTTCCGAAATATAAATAATACGAAATTCCTATAATAGCTTTAGTAATACGATCCTCCATAAATACGTTTCCCACTATGTATAGGTTTATATTATATTAAGGCTATTAAACGAAACCTTATATTTAGTCTTGGTTAGTAAACTTGCTATTAAAGCTATTATTAAACGCTAGTCAATTTTTTTAATCGTAAGCAACTGCGTAAAGATCTAGTCCCTACCTTTATCGCTGTATACTTAAACGATTAGGCGTGACGTTTCGTACGGCTACCCTATAGTCTTATCTTCAACCTCGTAAATAATCCTTGATTTAAAAATCGTAACGTTTAGGTCTTAAAGGTTAAAATCGGTTTTCGCTACGAATTATATAGCCTTTCGAGTTAATCAGCCGTTAATATCGACATTATAGTTTTCATTAAAAGGTTTACCGAAAGTTCTAATAATCCCTTTCATTTGAAGCTTTAATATCACGTTTTCGTTATAGTTTTTGTTTTTACTCACCTAAGCAATATTGTAAATATGGCTCGGTATATATTCCTCCTTTTTAACATTCCTATTTTTCGGCGGTCGTTCTCGCTGGCGGAGTTTCATCGGCTTGTCGATAACGGGTGGAGGAAATTCATATTAACTTGATTGCTTAACTTAAGGGTCTTTATCGTTAATAACCCTAATATAAAAATTAACTTAAATAATTAGAAAAGATATAAAACCGTTAATAGTTTCAACAAACATTTCAGAGTTCGCGATATATTATATCCTACGTAAGCCTTCCTATTTAACCGGCCCCCGTTACACTAGGACTTTACTTTATAACGGCAAAGTAAGTACATCGATTATTAAAGGGAAGTTTTCGATATGAAGGGTAGTATTAACCTGACGATATGCTGATTCCCTTCGCAATTTCATTAAAGCTTTTCTGTAGGCTACAAAACGCCTTTAAGTACTTGTTAAGGGCAAAGATTGACTCGTTAGGCATGGATTCTCTCCAAAGACCAGTAACTTGAATACTAGGTTGTCAAGGCCTATAGTATCGTTTAAGCTCTTTACTTCTATTCTTAATCGTATATCCAGATTCTTAAAGCTTTCAATTTCTAACGTAAGGATATTATATACTCGGCGAAGTAATACTTATACCCTTTTAACCTTTCCAATACTTTAATAGGCCATTATAGGTATCTATTTACATTAAATACCTTATATCTTAGCATTTTCCTAAAAATCCACTGCTGCAAAGTTAGTGCTAGCATTGTAGACAACGACGTTATATAAACCAAAGTACGTATCCATTTACAATATCCTTAGCGTTTTCTATGTATACTTTGCTGAAAGGGACTATAAAACCTTAGCCCCGTAAAAAAAGGTTATAAAATCAACAACATGAAAAATAAACTTATTATCCAAGTAAAACACATTAATAAAAACCTCATAATTAAAATTCTTATCGTCTTTTAATATAAATTCAAATTTCGGAGGAGCTCAAGTATGTGCTTGGCAGTGGGAATAGAGCCTTTTATAGCTTTTGGAGCAAATTATTCCATAGGTTTAAGTATACTTTTGGCAGTGGTAATATTGCCTTTTAATGGCCTTTGGGGCAGAGTATTTCATATCTTTATACCCTATAAACTTTAGGACTTTATATAATTTATTAACGGCTAAGTGGTTAAAGCGCTGATATAGTTAATGTATCTCCAGCTCCGTCAGGTTTAATGCTACTACTTCTAGATCTTAAAAATAAAACCATAAGTGCCATTATTTAAAGACGAGTGGAATCCTCTAGCTGTTTTTAACCAGTTCGTCTACTTTAACGTCGACGTTAATACCGAAGGTTTTTATATTCTTTAAGTGTGGAGAAAAAGTTGTAGGGGACTTAGAGATATAAAATGTAATTACTCTTATAATAGTTTCAATTATCGTTATCCCTAATAATGATAGTTATCCACCTGGTTTAAAACTAACTTTAGCTTTGTTAGCATCGTAACGATTAACTTTAGTGGCTTTAATACTTTCCTTCTATAGCGCTATATACTGTGAATAGCTTCCTATGAAGTACCTTATTACCACTGGGTCTGACATAATACCTTAAAACGGATGGTTCGCGTAACAATCGCCAAGGGTAAAGGTATATAAGGGGTTAAGAGCTTAATTAGAGAAAAGGTAAAGGTCTTCACCTCCTAAACGATATAGGAAATCGTAGTCAACTAGTTTGTAGGTTATGTTGGGAATAGAATTTTCATACTATTTAATTTACTTAGTGGTATTATCGCCGTCAATTGGCTCGTCACCCCAAAAGTCTTCGATGTAATCTAAATAATCCTACTTAAAAGTAATTGGATACTGGATATAGTATATAACCTTTTTGTTATTTTACTCAGCGAAGGGGTACCAAGTTAACCAGAAGCCATACTTATTACTAATCTAACATCTTTTGCTACCATTACGACGATAATACTTACGGTTAACAAGCTCGTTTAAATATTAACCTTATTAGTGTTAACATGATTGTTATCTTTAGTCTATGACTCGTAGGCTCAATTTTAAGTGTTAGGGGTGCCCGTAGTCGTACTTACGGTCGACGTAATTAACTACTGTAAGTTTTTTTTCATCCACGTCAGGCAAGTTTCCGGTTTAAGGGTATATACTAAACGAGTTTGATATAAGCTCTATTATAGTGGAAAACAAGGAACGCAACTAGTGAAAAAAACCTTTGCAAGTGGTATCTGAACGTTATAAAGCGTATTGAAACTCTTTAACGCCCGTAACTATTACCTGTACCTACTCTCAAAGTATAAATCCGTTAACATAGGCTTTCTTGATTACTTATTAGCGCAATATCAACTTGTTAAACATTTAATTAAGAACATTTATTAGTATTTCCTCCCCTTTCTTCCTCGATATTATTGTAATCGACTGCGTGGTAACCAAGTTTTTATAATATTAAACGAAGTGGACGTTATTCTTAAGGTTACTTTTAATACCATTATAAATCTTACGAAGCGTGGTGGCTCGGGTAAAGAAGGTTAGATAATAGTCCCTGGCGTTCCTTGTAAGGATTTCGGAAAATAATAAGTAAAAACCTAAAGGGGAAACCTCTATCCATTTTCAAATATTCAAAAAAAAGCATTATTTTATTGGCTAAGATGTTATAAGGTTTCCCGTTAGACTTTTTTACATCGTTCCAAAATTTAACGAAATTCGTAAAATGTTTAAAATTAATATTTACCATTATAACAGGTCTTGGGAGCAAGTCCCGATAATTATCCTAGTCTTAATTGGTATTTCCTAGCAATTAAAGCTTTAAAGCTGCCGAAGTATAGTGTTAAGGGTAATTGCCAGTCGCCTAGCCCAAAGGGTAAAGTTCAATGATAGGACCTATGATAGGCTTTCGTATATAAAAAGACCTGCCGTATAAAGGTTTTTATAAGGCTTATCGATTTTAAATAAATGGACAAAGGGGAAAAGTAACTTCAAAGCTTTGAGGGGCTTAACTATTCTATTTAACTAATTAATATAAAGCGCCAACATCAATGCCTCTTACCCTATTGGTAGCTGCTTCTTCACGCGCTCTTCCTCCGCCGAAAGCATACTTCGCGTTATCACGTAAGGGTATTAAGCTGCTGAACAGGTCAACAGATTATTTATTTCCCGCGTATAAAAAGGCTTAATTTAACTAAGGGTAAAGGGGGGGTTGATTGCAATTGAAGCGGGGATCTCGGTGGAGGTATTTTGAGGAGTAGAGAGGTGAATTTATATTGTCGTTTCTAATCTGGCTAGCGCCACGGAAACCCCTTTGTCCTCCAGACATCCTTCCCATGACTGTAGGTAGCCATTTCCCCAGCATAAGTCATGCTTAGAATGCTTGTCAATCCACCATACTACCATCTATCCCATAATTAATGTATGGCTAAGTTCCCGAACCCATATAAAATAAGGTAGAGTAGATAAAATATTAAGGTTTACATCAAATATTGATATGTGGTAAAGTGAGGCAAGAAAACAATAGGAATGATAGAAACAAAGAAGCAAAGAAATGAACTTTCCACCATACTTCACGATAATCCTCCATCTCTCCAACTTTAACTCTTTAACTTTAACTCTTTAACTTCATTTCCTGACTTTTTAACTTTTCAATTTTTTTAATATTTATCCTTTCAATCTCGAACCTCAACCTTAACTAAGGTTAATATCTTCATTCTTTCACGGTGTATTCTAATTAGTGGTATCGCTTCAATGTGGCGCATTCTAATCAATGGTGCCATCGAAGTTACTAATGTAAGGGTCCCTCATTTTTTCCACATCTTGTTCGCCTCCTTTTTCGCCCTTTTTTATCTGAATGTATGGTTTTAATAAGTTGATATAAACTTTCCTTCTTTTCAACCTAGTGGTAAGGTCAAGGATCCAAAGCGTCTCAAATAATACGACTTTATCAACCTCATATAGTCTTATCAATCGCGTTTTAAAGGTAGGTGCCCATTTTTTTTTAGATCTTTATTCTTATTAATCAGAATCCTTCTTAACTTAATGTCACAGGTCTTCGACACGACGTTCAACACCTAGTTGCCAACTTTAAATCTATCACCACTATCTTCGAGATTAGTCTTAAGCATAATCTATCGTTTTACCCATTTATAGGCTACTTATTAATATGAATTATTTTGCCGACTGATGAACTAGTCTTAAATTGCCTCCTCGTTAGCCTATAACTCGTAGAATATCGCTGCCAATTAATCTCGATTTAGGTCTAACACTACCTTTATGATGGCTTTTAAGGGTTTTATTGACCAGCTTAACATAATTCGTGATAACGTATATGGAAAGTTACTTACGAGTTTATTATTAATAACATTTACAATATTGGCGAGAGCTTCAAGCCATTTTCGAGTTACCTATTATTTATGGTCGTAATCATATTTTTAGCCAATTTTTTATCATCTGTACCAATCTTTCAATTAATCCCACTAACATAGCTAAGTATGCAGGCGTATTGATTATCTTCGTCCTACCCTTAGAAAAAGAACTTTATAATCGTTGGGTTTTTAAAGTACCTCGCGTTATCCGAATAATATTTCTTAGGGTAGTTGAAAACATTAGTAATAGGCTTTTATATTCGTCATACCTCATCGCCTGTTGGTTTCCATATTATTCGGCAAAATAAGAATCGTAAGAAATAATCAACTATAAGGTAGAGATAAGTTTTACCGCTTACTCTTTTTAGGTTGATTTTACCCATAAAATCCATACCACGATATCCTATGTTTTTAAAGCTATAACAGATACAAGGCCTACATTAAATAGTCTGACGATGCTAAATAAAGCGTATTGTTTATATATTTTAATATATTCTTCAGTGTTTATATAACCAATTAGCTATTAGAATTTTCTTTTTCATTTGTAAAGTGTCGACGTCACCGCGAAATACACGTAAAGGTCGTAGGCCTACTTTAACATTCGAGGTACCATACTTTTACTTCCGCAAACTACGTATCCCTTACTAAGTTTTCGTGTTAATAGTACAGCGTTTTGAATATAAAATTATAGTAAATTTCGTTTTACTTTTCTTTTTACCTGTAGGAATAGGTCCTTGATCATTACTTAACTACCTAAAGAGAACCTTACAATATACCCGTACCAGTTCATTCCATCGATATATACGGTTGCCATCGTACTCCTCTATGTTATAGTATTCGTTCAGGGCTTAGCACTTTTATAGGTAAAAGAATTCCCGTCCTTGGATCTTTTAATATCGTTGGTCTTAATAGTAAGCATTCTCCCACTATATACGGTAATTCTCATATATTTAGTTTCAAAAGTTTCACAATAAGTCCCGACAACCTCGAAGTTACGTCCGTGATTTTGTTAATATTATTGAAATTAAGGCGATATACGATTTTCACGTTAAATATTCCGAAAATATCTATCCATTACGCGATTTTCCCTACAGCCATCGTCGGACTTATAGATAATAAAATTAGGTTCGCATGGTAAGTAAATACCATTGTCGGAAAAGACGAGTTAATTATCTATGGCCTGGTTTTTTTCAGGTATTATACTACGGCTAGTGCTTTTTTTTTCGATAATAGTATACATCGTCTCGGTATCGTTGAATTTTCGGGAAAAATACTAATCTATCGATAACGTCGGTAGCTTTTGGCAATCCTATTAATTAGAAAACAACACTAACGATTTTCGTATTTGATATATTCGTTACGAGGTAATATTAATGTAAGCGATCCGATGCTATTACAACAATTTATTAGATAGCTATACATATAGTAACAAATCCTTAATATATTCCCTTTTCCACTTAACATTTTAAGAAACCTATTATATTTGATTAAATGATTTTCCTGTCGTGGTTATCTTTAGCCCTTCTTTCATATGAAATATCTTTTAAAATATCGTTTACGACTTTTTCCTATGTATGTATCTTGTGACGTATAGAAGAAGGTAAATAAATTCGTCTAATATCTCTAATAAAGGAAGGTTATTTTTAGGTTTTGCCTATATTTAGAATCTTTTTCGATATTTTTGATTCAGCCGAATTCGACCGAATTATAATTCAAATCCTAATAAGTAAATATAACTTTCCAACAAACCAATTTTGCAAGGGGTAAGGTTAATCCTTCTGAATTCAAGATAAGGAAAATATCAATAGTAAAGTAAGTTAAATATTACGTTGAATCCATGAGATAAGGTGTTATGGTCGATAATATATACGACGAAAGCCGTTTTATAGGTATAATTATATCCTATTAATAAGGGTAATAATGGTTTACTAATTTTTGCGTTCTTTTGGTTCCACTTTACGGTATTCTCGTTCATTCTTATGTTATTTTCGCCGTTTGCGTCATTCAATAATAGATATTTTCCGAAGGAAATATCATCGAACGCTTAATAGGTATATCTACTTCCCGTTATTCTTTAAAGTATCCCAAGTATTAGATATTATATGTTTGGTGTAATGAATACTGAGTTATATTCATAACCTAAAGTAATGGAACCCCCCTAATATCTATTCCCCGCAATACTTTAAAAATGTTATAATTACCTTGAAAAATAATATCGAATACTTTGTTTCGTAAGTGTATCGGTTATTTTAATTTAATTGTATTATAATTAACTTAAATATAATCATAAACGAATCGGTATTCGTTAATTTTCTTAAGTATGGATCGTAAATATATATCCTTCTTAGATTCACCTAGTATAGAAAACCCAGTTGCTTTTATAGCTAGATAAAACCTTTATACGAATACGACCTCGTCTTGTAAGTATTTTGGTTGTTTTAGCCGAAATGGTTTATTATTTGATTTGAGTTTTATTAGATTAGTAACGAGATTAGTTAATCGCACGTCCCTCAACCCAAAGGCAAATGTATCTCTCCAAGTATATGCTAACCTTTTAACCAATGCTAATTATTTCCCTTTATTCGGGGCGATTTTAAATATTTTTGTTTAGTTTGTTATTTTACGGTACTGGTATTCGTTTCTTCTCACCATATGCCAGATTAGCCTTTTTTAAGTCTCTCTTATTCTCCTCCAATACTTTCCACCATCTTTAATATTCGTATGCTAAAACGTTTAAAAATGCCTTCTTATCTTTTTTACCACTTAACGCCCGTAATACCAAAATATCATTAACTTATCCGTCTAATTTCGAATTAATTTTCTGTTAAAATTAAGAATTAATGATACGGCAAGCGAGGGTAGTGACGACAAATAATCAGAAAGTTTTATTTTTCCTCACAGGCTTAAATGCTACATTAATGTACGTGAGATAGGTAAACATAATAAATAGTTAACAACATCGAGATGTTTTCCAGTAAGTAATCTCTTTACTTCGTTAAACGTAATAACTTTTTTAGATTTTGTATATTATCTATTTCGTTTTATAATACCTATTATTGTTTTTTTTTTATTTGAATATATTTTCGTTTCGTACTTATTCGTTTTCGTCTCGCTTTCATTCGTTTACGGTATAATTAAAATATTTTCAAAACGCACTTACTTATAAATACCAGTATTTCCTAGGTTTTTCGGTTGTCGAATAGCTTTTTTTAAATGTAAGGCCCGCCCTAATTTGGGCGTTTCCTTTACTTTTATATGTACTTTATAAAATTGCTAAGTTCGTTCAGTTTCTAAGCATTTTACATTCTTCTAATCCAAGGTCTGGTCCTTATCCTCATCGTTATATTCTTGTTTTTTAAATCTGATTCTGACGATTTTCCTTCGCTACTCGTATTCGATTTATTCGACGATTGTTGATTTTCGTCTAAAAGACGGTCTATGTAATCTAGCTCAATATTAAAAGGCAATGATTCACACGTCGTTTTACAGGTACAACAACCGAATATTCACCTTGACTTATAAATATAAATATTTTTCCAGTATAAACATTAATAACTAAATAAAGAAAGAACCAAATATGGCTTAATAACAAGTTATATAATAAACAGTTGACTGTAATAAAGACATAAATCAAAAAGATAATGTTACCAACGATAAGAGGAAATAATACGTAAGTCATTAATATTATATTACTCCCGTCAGATATCATAGTGTTATTAGTAGGTTAGTTATCTAAACGGTAATTTCCATACGAATAACCGTATTTAGTATGATAAGTTCCATAAAAAATCCATTATCCATCAAACACCTATTAATTTAAATGTTATAACTATTTCCTTGAATATATCCGAATTCGGTTTTCATAATACGTGGTTTAATGCAATTTTTTATATCTATTATTACCACTGAGTGTATAGATACTGTATGTTTTCGTTTCTTTCTCGTATTTTCTTTTTCTGTTTTCACACGTTAAACGATAACGAAACTATATTTGTTCGCCATCTACTTACATAAAATGAGATTACAATATAATAACTATTCGAAAGTAATTTTAGGGAAATTTTCTCGTAAAGTATTTATTAAATTCAATCCGTTTTCAAAACGACTTAAAAATGCTCGAATAGGCAAGGTATCTTTTATTTTTCCCGCGGTATTCGTTTCGTACTCTTTTTATATAAAGGTGTAAATCCGGGAAACCCCTTTACGAAACCGTTCCTTATCGGCTTAAGTTATCGACAAAAAGGTCTAAAATTGTAATACTCGAGGATAAGGAGAGTTTGATCTCGTACAAGTATTGGATGACTTCTTTCCTCGTTTTTAATTCGAGAGTATGAATTCGCATGCCTCATAATTCGAGTATTACGATGTTCCAAGACTATTAAAGGGGTAATATCCTCGATATTTTTACCTTTCCATTAATCCTCGCGAGTATATTAACGTTTTTCCGGTTTGATTAAAAAGTCATATACGCTCACTTCCTTTGCGTTTCCGTCCAACAAATAAAAAGGATTAATATTAGAGGTAGATTAAAAGCCCCGGTACTCGGCTTGATTTATTGATAATATAAATAATAGCTCGTACACCTTTCCATTCGTCTTACTTCCTATTTTCAATTTTTCATGGGATTACCCGTTTTACCAATACGAAATCTCTTATTTAATATGTTTTTACCTACGGTTATCGGGGATAAGGATAGTCATAAAATCTGTGGTATGATATTGGTATATTTCTGCAATTAAAGTATATCTATACGTCATTTCATTTTTACTAATATTACTATTGATATTATTATTTTTATTTTTATTATTATTATTAACCTTTAACTCCTTTATTTCTCAATTAATATGAGTTTCACGAATCCGTTATTATTATTTAAGTGATAAGTTGAAAGTGAGTATAATGTAAACTTTAATACCCGAAAGTATTTCTTTCGATATCCTAAAACGTTGACCTACCAATCTCTTTCTTTATTAACCTTATAATAATTTCGACGAGTACTTTTTCCGTCAGGTACTCCTAAATATCTTTTCATTTTTCATCTTGTAAAAAAAAGGCTGTTATTACAACTAAAAACTACGGTTATCGCAATTAACGTCTCCTGTACGATATTGAATATAACTTTGTTTTTATACATTCCGTTTTAATTCATAAATTCTTTAAAGACCAAGCGATTAGTAACTCTTGTTCATAAAATTATGTCGATATTTCAACCGTTATCTGTAAGTTAAGCCTAAAATCTATTTTTCAATTTTGTTTTTTACAACGTGTAAGGGTATTATATATCCAGTTTATTTCCCCTCTTTATATATTCGACGAAAATTTCGTAGGCACGACTTTTAAACTAATTCACTTTAACTATCACTTTATTACTAATTATCATCGGGCGAGATTTAAAACGGATTTTAGAAAGTACATTAAGTTATCCTACTATTGTCTTTCTTTTTCGGGTATTTTATGATACTATTTGGACGCCTTTTCTTTTAATACCATTTTAAAATAACTTTTGCAGATTTTGTCAATAAGGGTGTTGTTTTTAAATTTCATTTCCGCCGTAATCTCCACATCCACAATGTAATCGTTCGTGTTTTCGCCGGATTATCCGGCGAATATTCGTATAAAATTCTTAAAAGATATAATGTATATAATAACAGCTAATTGTTTAATAATAGTTATTATATCTCATTAGTATTACGTAATTTTAAGAATGAAAAAAATCTTTTAATATAATATAGGCATTCAATAATCGAGATTATCGAATAAGGTTTACATATTTTGATAATCTGTTCTCTGCTTATTTTTCCAGCCTCCCCAATATTTCTTAGATAGCCCGAACTGAACATAAGATTTGTAGGGTTTTTGTTTTCAATCTCGTCTCATACTCGTCTTGTACTCATCTCGTTCTCGTCTTGTACTCGTCTCGTACTCGTTTCGTACTATCTTGTTCTCATCTCGTACTGTCTCGTTATATGATTTATATTTAACTGCGGATCAGGATGGTTGCAAAGTAAACGACTTTTATACCAGGTCACCAAATTATTGCAATTGAAGCGAGGATCTCGGTGAAGGTATTTTGAAGGGTAGAGAGGTGTATTTATCTTGTTATTTTTAATCTGGCTAGCGCCACGCATACCTTTTTGTCCTCCAGACATCTCTCCTATAACTGCGGGTAGACATTTCCCCAGCATGAGTTATACTTATCATGCATTTCAATCCACCATGCTAACAAGGTCTCCTAAATCGAGTGTAAGGGTAATTAGGTTCCTTAATACCCTTTTCCTTAGAGTATGGGTTTTAAAAGCGTTCCTAAATCTAGAATACGTTGAAAAGCTTTTATACCAGCTTTATAGTACCCTATAGTATCATATAAGCTCCGTGTCGCTTAATTTCTACTTTAATCCTTAACTCAACCCTTTTTTCAATTAAAATCCACATATTGATAATCCATTCGTCATAGAGGTTACGAAAGTTTCTAAAATAGTAGTTAGGGTCGTTAGTATTGCTATGTTTAATAATTGAATAACCGACGAATTTAGTAAATTGTTTTTCTGTTAAGTCTTTATCAACATCTAACGATTAAAGGTCTTTATTGTAAAACTTGGTAAAGGCCGTTCCGAGGGCGTTAATCCCTTTTTAAATCTCTTAAATAGGTGCCATTATAAGCTTCAGGGTGATATAAGGTCTGGTAAACGAGAAACTTGGTAATCTGGAGTATAGAAACATGGTGTTTTAACGTAAAGTCATGTGGAAACTTGGCGGCTTAACGTTATGTCGCACGGCGAAGCTTTATTAGCATGACTTGGTGATTTTTGGTATTTTTGCCTGAAACAGCTAATTTAACGATTAAATTGGCGCAAGGTAGGTGAAAATAATAAAGTTGGAGCAAAGGTTGGATATAAAGAGTAAGGTCGAAGGTTATTTGTTGTAGTTATTTAGCCGTAGGACTTATTTCTTTTTGCAGTATAAGTACCCGCAGTGGTACTAACTTTGCTGTTTTCAAACTTGCCAAACTTTAAGACTTCTAACAGTCAATCCCAACATCTTCAAGAAATATCTAACAAAGATTCCTTAGTATTGTCAATAACGATACCGTCGCTAACTTTCAGATTATCGTTATGAGACTGACACAACCCAAAAGTATTCTCTATTTTCCTGCCGTTATAAGACTAAAAAATTACTAATAAAGGCCTTTCGCAAAATTCTTTCCTCTACTCTAACTTCCGTAGCCGTAAAAGGTAACCAGAAAGTAGCCTTTTCTTTTACTTAGCTAATCTATGCTCAACCTAGTAAGCACTTATTATTGTTAGTAAGACCTTAGATAGTTGTAATATTATCGATTCGATTGGTTGAACTAACAGTAGTATTGCATTGGTCAGGTAGTAAATGTATTGTCCTAGGTTTGGCAGACCACTAGCCGGTCTACACTGTAATTTTTATGGCTAATTGCTTGGCTCGTGCCCTAGTATAAAGTGAAACGTACTGCATTCGACTTATACACAATGTGGTAAGTCTACAAACAATGCACCCAATTTGAATTACAGTTAACTTTACTGTAAGTAAAGCTGACCTACGGAACTACATGTAGTATTATTCCAACAGTTATACTAGTAAAGTTATAAGTAAAATTCAATATTAGAATGAAAATTGAAATGAGCCCTATAATATAAGGAAAACGGAAACAAATTACATAGGATAGATTAAATAATGAGAAAAAGTAGATAAATTCATAATTAATTGTTGAAATGATGTATAACGGCGAATTTAAATAGCATGGTAAGCGTTTCGAATATTATATTTGGCGTTTGTGGAGTATACCAAAACGCTTCGAAATGTGCTTTCAGAGCCTAAGGTAACTGTAAAGGCATCCTAAAAATTAATTCTTAGCCGCTTTCAAAATTTGTAATCGGGTCGGATATTACGTTAAAGGGCTTTTGGGATTATATAAATATTGTGAAAGTTGCTTTAAGTATTTTTCAAGTTTGCTAGTGCTCTTCGAAAGTTGTTTTCGAATAGGTTTTAATAAAAAATCTTGCATTTTAATGGCTTATTTAACACTTATATGATAAAACTCTTTTTGAAAAGCGCACAAATACATATAACACGTCAACCAAATGAAGAGGTAGCGTAAAGTAACTTTTAGTAATAAAGAACATTAACTAAGTAAATGATTTCGTATTAAAGCGTTTTTTAAATTACTTTATTTGATGGTTTTTCCATACTCTCATATGTTCTTTATAAAGCATAGTATGGTATTAATATGTAATTGAGACTGTCATAGAATTTCGCTCAAGGTATTTTACTAACGTTCTGCTCTTTATTCCTTGGTTATCTATAGTCAACAGAGTTGATTATTCATTACTATCGGTAATATTTATAGCTTTTTACGTGAATATTAAAGGATAAAAGAGTTATAATATGATTGGAATAATTAAAAATAGAAAGTTTTAAAGGAAAAAAAGGCATCTATAGAGTCTATGCTTTAAGTAATATCTTATAAGCTTTTACCTAGAGCATGGAAATTTACTATGCACTTTGCCATTATCCCTTCTGGGCATTGATATGCTATTATGTACTTTGTAACAGTGTACCTTGCAGAGTAACACATTATTGTTCACTTTACAAAAGTGCATCTTGCAGTGTAGCATGTTACCATGCACTCTACAAAAGTGCATCCTACAGCATGGCTTCTTACTAACTATAGGGATATATGACTATATATACAGAAACGGATCGTAGCTTAAAGTATAGCCTGGTCGCCTATTACCAAGGGATTTATTAGCTTTCAACACGAAAGAATGACGTCTAAAAGGTCCGTCGTTGATCCGGATACGTTATTCAACTTCGATATTGAATCCGTTCTAACTAAAAGTAAATAGTATCGATTTTTTTCCGTTATATATAAAAGGCATTCGATACCTCACCTCACAGCCGCTTTATTTAAATGTTACAACGTATAGGATTAAATTATAATACACTTACCTTTGTCAAAGAATATTACATTGATACGGTAATAAGGGTTTGATATAATATAGAAATTATAAACGCGTTTAACTTGAACTACGGTACCTTATAATATTTCCCCTTTTCCCCGATCCTTTATATAATGTTGATGGTAAATTTATCCAGGTTATACTTTGGCCGCGTTTTCATTTACGTCAAGGACGTCTTCATTTTACATATCTCGGATTTATTGAAGTTGAAGATTACAAGATTTAAAGTTGATTCATAGGAGGTAAATTTGTCAGTAGTTCAATACCAGCTAACCTTCTTTTTGAACAAGTACAAAGTTTTATATGTTATTAAACGCTAGGGTTCCACTGACCTTATAAAGGGAGTAAATCCTTTTATCCCTACTATTATAAAACCAGTTCATCTGGTTATAAACTCTTTTTTAATACCAAATTCCCTAGTATATGATAACTGAAGTTCTGATTCAATTGATCCTTATTAGTGCAGATATACGTTGGAAAATGAGTGGTAAGGGTGTTAAAGGTTATCTGGTAATGTAAGAGTCTTAATCACGATTTACAGGCCTCTACTACACCTTTTACACAAAGTTGCCACCGTTGCGTTCGTTTTTATACTTACCTATTAAGACGAAAGTTGGTATTTCATGTAATGGTAAAAGGGGTTTGAGAAATAATTTACGATCCCGCTAATCTTTACGGCAAGGTTGGTTGCCGCGTTATACAGAACTTGGCTGAACGTCTTCACCTTTAGTGATTTCGACTTACCCTTTGACAAAGTCACCCTTAAATAATAACTGCTTTACTTTGGCTATCGTTTAGAGACCATTAATATCAGAAAATCCCTTATATAATGTATTAAGGCAGCGTTTATTATGGAGATACTAAAGGCTGGGTTTTATTCTTTACGGATATAGGAATCAGTAGACAGGGGGTTTATCACTTTGTAATTATACTTCGGCGTTTTATATAGTTTCGAGTGTTTATCGGATAAAATTTCCCTATTAACTTCCCAAATTTGTTTTATTTTATCGCTTGTTCATATTAGTTCGCTTTCAATTCAGTTTATTTAGAATTAACAACGAGTTTCTCAGCTCTGTGTATCCTATAATACTAACTTCACGGTTTTCTCCTGGATTCTTCGACCCTTTTACAAGCGTGTAGTTAAAAGAAGAGGCTTCTATAAATTTTGGAACTGAATATGTAAACCTCTATTAACACTTTATTACAAATTTCATTAATAAATCTAAACATTTTTTTGATGGGTGATATTATATTGAGTATATTTAAATAATTTACTATCATAAGCGTTTAGTTACCAAATGTTTTTTGGGCTCATACCTTATCCTATACGCTTTTCATACAAATTCAATAGACGAAAACCGAGGCTTAAAGGCGGTTACTCGTGTTATATTCAGTGAGATAACAGTGTGTATCAATATTCCTTTTACAATATGAGGCTTAAAAAGCGATTTCGCCACCTTTTTCCAATAGGTCTTCGAAAGCTTTTACATTATAATGAAATTATATTAAATTTTGTTACGGTTCAATAAGACCTTATGAATATAATTATCGATGTGATCGAAGCCAAGAATAGGTTTGCGAGTGATAACACTAAGTTTTTCACCCTCTTGGATGATAATGATCAATTATTTGTTAACGGCTTAAATTAGTTATTTCAGTTCTAGTTGAAGGTTATTCAGGAGGAGGAATAAATCAATAAATCCTAAGTTATCCCTTGAATATAGACATTAAGGCTTTACTTATTTGTCTACAGCTAGATGTAAATTCGGTAAATTTTTAAGGTTAGGTACTCTTTCTATTTTAAGCTTCTTATAATGAAATATAGATAAAAGAACTTTACGTTATATTTTGAAGAATTTCAGCTTTTTTCAACCAACGAATATTTCCTTCGATATAATGATAAGCGAAACGTGCCCTACTCAATATATTACTCAGCTTTGGTTGACCTCTAGAAATTTCCATTACAACTTTTTAGGAAATATTATAAGGGTTAAATAAATAATATTAATATAAAAATGGTCTTATAGGACCCTGGAAATTTCCGGGTTTTCAACCGTGTTATAAAGTGTTTTTCGCAAGAAAGACGAGGTTAAATTATGGCTTTATGAACCTGCTCTTTTTTCTCGCTGCTAACGTAAACGTTTGATGTCCGTTAACTTTACATATATTTCATAGGGGCCTTGATGCATACACCTATTATTACCACTACCACATTAGCAATAATGAATTAATGAATATATTCTTCTACTAGTTTCATTATAGTTGTTACCAAAGTTTTAACCACCGCTGTCCGACAAGTTCATCTTCTTTGCGAATGGATGGCGGGTTGTGGAGAGGGATTTGAGGCGTAGAAAGGGGCGGCGATACGGTGCCAGCTGAAGTAATAATGGGGGTAGTGGTTGCGAATTGATTGAAGATAATTTCTATTTCTCTGTTGCTGCTAGCTTTGTCGCCGCCGTCGTTTACAACAGCCCTAAGCCCCTTGATAAGGGCGCTTCATTGGGTTAACAATACCGTTATAACAACTTATACCGCGCCACCTTTCGTCGCCTCAACGTTAACGCGAAGGGGTTATCGTAGGGCAGTTAGACATCTAGAAGGCACCTTCGCAGCAACAATAGCACGGTAAGTCGTTAACGGCTTAAGAAGGTTAGTAACAACGGTAATATACTCGCTTTTATGTTTTATTAATATTAATTTATTACTATTAAGACTTTTTATGTGTAGGGTCTTCAAGGTTCGTACGCGCGTATCAAGCATATTTTATATCCTTCTTTCCAGTGGTATAAGCTTCATTACTAACCCCTATTAATAGGGACTATGAGCAACTTATATTGGGCTGTTTGACGCCACCGTTAACGGGATGGAGGTTGGTCATGTAAGCTGGGGGAGACGAGAGGAATGTGGGGAAAGTATTAAGAAAAGTGGGGAAGCGCTCAAGGTATATTTAATAAGTTTAAGAAATAATAGCGGCGGTTGCCATACGAGCTAAGCCTGTATACGTACCTTTAATCCCTTAAATAATGAATATATTAATCGAAATTAGTATATGTATCTTTTTAAGTGAAATAAGGGCATAGAAGTATATAGTAATAATTTCTATTTTTCATTACATTGTTTTGATTTTAATAATAATGAAGTGAAAATTTGTATCTATAAGGGAATATGTTTTTATTTCGTAACGTGGCGTACGAACCACCGAAATATATATAGGGGTTTCTTATTTTTACAATATACTCCAAAATAACTACATGTGATTATATACTCGTTTTACTTTTTCGTTTTACACGGACTTTTACCTTACATTTATGGTTCCACAGGGTTTCAATTTTTTCAAAAACGCCTAAATATTTGAATCCCTGTCACGAGTGGAGGTCGGGTAAGGATTGAAACGGTCGTATATCACGACCCTACTAAAGTTATAATTTACACGCCTCTGGGTCTCCAAATTTTAGGATACCCTAAGGTTTTAATTAAAGGGATGACGAAGCGCTATGGAGGCTTATAATATCCCCATAAACCTTTCGTTACAATCCCTCCCGCTGGTATCTACACGTATATTTCGTAGGAGATGGTGTAATACATTATTGTAAGTACTACCTGTGAATAGGACAATGCAGAACAAAAACCAGTTTTATTTCGATAACAAGCTTGTTTTTAACGTTGTATATCTTACAACCTTTTTTACGGAACCAAATTCGTCAAATTTATTTCCGCGAAAAATATATTGAAAACTTTCAAAATACTTTGAAATTATACGTATTTGGTCACAATCAATGTTATCGTTTTCGATGTTAATATCAAATGTACAGCAGCAGTGTATTAAGCCGATATTATGATAATAGGCATCTAATATAAACAGGTACTGTTAAGGCCAGCTAAGACATTAAAAAGATCGAAAGGGAATGCGTTAGTTCGCAAAGCGTATTGTTGGAATAATATTGACTGCTATTTTTAGTAGGTCAATTGCAGTGCAGTCAATGAACTTTACTGTAAGTAAAGTTGACTGTACTGACTGCGAGTCAGTTGATTATGGAGTACCTGATTCCGACTAGGGCATGGGCTAAGCAATTGGCCCTACAAATTACTACGCAGACCGGATAGTAGTCTGCTAAACTGAGAACTTACAACTCAACGCAACCACAACCAATTTCAATGCAGCACCAATTACTTCTACCACAGTGATTTGAATCGACTACGTTGCAACGAAAGGCCTACATTTATAGTATAGACTACCAACTTATATGGTATTTTTATGCTCGAAATCGAAAGCTTTACGGATTATAAATGTTAGTAAGGTCTCAAGCCTATTATATTCACGTGAACATAAGATCTATGAAGAGTAATCAGAATGATTGGTAGTTGTAGTACAAAAGCAAGATAAGATGTCAAGAAGAAGCATTCAGAGGTGTACGCCACAGGTAAGGGCTTATAAGTCCTCCACTCAGAGCGTATTACTATAGAATACTCTTTCTAAACCGATCCATGCATTACCATCGGTCTAAAATAACCATTCCAGACCGATCCACGCATTGCTTTCAGTCTGAAATAAACATTTCAAACCGACCTATACATAATACACTTTATGTTTTACAAAAGTACAGCCTACAACATGACACGTTACAGTGCACCCTATAAGAATAAACTCTATAATATAGTATACTACTATTTAATCTATATATACTGTATATAAGAGTATATGGTAATATCCATACAAGTAATCTTTTTTTTCTTCTTTACATAATTCGTATCTATAGCCCAGTAGTAATAGTGTTATTTGTAATATCAATTGAAATATGTCTCAATTAGCAGTTTCTATAATAACAGTGTTATTACTATATTAATCGTAAAAGGTCTAAATCAACAGTTATCGTAGTAACAGTGTTATTTACTGTATTAATTGTAAAAAGTCCAAATTAATAAGTTCGGATAAGATTAGTAAAGTTTAGCCGAGGTGGTGATTATAATTCGAGCTTGGTTAGTATAATTTAATAAAGGTGATATAATTAGTAATAACGCCTTTTGTTGTTTCTAACAGGGGTAATTACCCGGTAATAATAACGTAAAGGTAATTACGTAGGGGTGATTACGTAATTACGTGGTAGGTTAATATAAAAGGATGTATATCCATTGTGCCAAGCAAAACTTTTTTTCTTTCTTTTCGCTAAAGGCGCGTAATTTTAATTAATATAAGCCCCCATTCCATTTCAACTTCTGATTCACCTAATCAAATTAAGCCGTCTCTATATATATGTTACTTAGCCTTTACATATACTAACTTATTTCCCGAATAAATACCGCGTAAAAATAGTACTATATGGCGCTATTTAGTGCGAAAATGTCGGCGGGTCGCCGCCGTCGCTACCGCCGCAGCCGTTGCCCTCAATACTACCACCACCATAAGCAGTAATAGCCCGCCCTCGTCAGGCTTAATTTTCTCAATTGTTACCACGCCACCCGCCCCCGCCACGCCGCTCGCCGCCACGTTACCAAGTCCCGCCGCTGCTATACCGCCTAGCCCCACTTCTCTCTCCCCCTTCCTCAGCTTCTAGAGGGAGGAGTAAGGGGCTCCTAAGGTCATAAACCTTACCCTTTCCCCATGGATGGATACTTCATTATCCGTAGTGGCTCCTTTACACTGTAAATGTAACCTGGTGTAGTTATGTCAGTGTATATATACACTAATCCTTTCTTTTGTAAATTTCTAACCCTCTTTATTTGGTAGATAAAAAGTACGAGGCGGATCTCCTTCGCCGCCTCGAGCTTTGCATCGCCAGGGTTTGCCGTAAGGCCTTTTTAACGCGTTAAGCGTTGGAGCAACATACTCGGGTCTGTAACCCTAAGTCGTTAATATAAACGTTTTAAGTGTCGTATATCTCGTTCGCGGCTACGGGTAAGTTCGTTGGTGATTACTACAAAAGCGAAGGCTACTCAGTTCCCTGCCACCGTTACGAGCAGACTAGCAACTCGTGCGCTCCAGTTCCGGTAGTCTTGGGACCCTAAGCCGAGGCCGTACTACACGCCCGCCGGCTCTTTAATAAGTTCCAACCGAATTTAAAAAATATACTTTGGAAAAATCGTGTCGTTCGGGGCGATATAACAAATGAATCGTCGCAAATAACTAAAACAAACAATTCTAATTAGTAATAGGCGTTAACCGGTGGACTAGGGAGACGGTAGCCGCTATCGTCGCCTAGAAACGGGGCTTAAGTATATACTGCGTGGGCGAGTTTGATGGTGTTATCGCACGTCACCACGAGGAGAGCAATCCCTCCCTTACTCCCTTGTCTAAAGGTATAACTAATAAGGTGTAAGGCCATATTCTTATTAGTATTAGTAACGTTGTTAGCGGCAATGGCGATAACATTGATATAAAGAGGGAGGGTAACGGAAAGAACAGTGGGGACGCGACGACGTCGCCTTTTCCTTTTAGCAATAGATAAATACCGCTAGGCCAGGCCAGCGTACCCGGCCATAATACAATACGTTATACAGTAATTTTTATGGTTTTATTCAAAAAGAAAAAGTTTAAAGTAACAAACGTAATATAAAATATAAAATATGAAATAAAAGAGGTAATATATTAGAAACATCGTGATATGTTAAAATGTAATAAAAGGTAAAATAAAACCAATGTCGTTACTAATAGCCATGTTTAACAAAATTAAAATCCGAGATTAATGAAAATAGGTCGTTTGAACAATAGTAAAACGTAAATCGAAGTAAATGGTATAGGACGCGCGGATTCAAAGAGGCAAAAAAATGGTTAGGTAATTTATTAAGTTTGCAATACAGTTTTAACAACACTAAGAAACAATATTATTATAGATACAAGTGTTTTTAAAGATTTATTCGGTATAAACTTGGTTATTATATTTGTTAGGTTAGATTTTCTGTTAATTAATCTTGTTACATTAATTTTACAACGTTAGTATAATTCGCGTAAAGCTATAATATCGATTATTAAACGTTTTGCGTTCATAATACCCAATATTACTATATACTTATAAATCGAAAAGAAGTTAGTGTATACGATAAAAGGGATAAGGCGTAAAAAGAGGTTAGAAATAATTATCCAGACCGTCATTACTATATTAATACCCAAATCGAAGCCTTTAACTATGTTATAAATTTCGAAAGCTAAAACACTTCGCGTAACCCTTTTATATTTAACAAAGATTTAATAAATAATGTTTTATCGAAGCGTAAAATGGTTTAAGTCCGGTATTTCATTACCAAAGATTAAAACGAAGTCGACTTATAAATTGTAATCATTGTTATTAGCGAAGTAGCTGTAAGTAAAAGTCAATACCTTTACTGTACCTATATCTAAAAATATAAATTATAAGCCGCGTTTCGGATTATATATTTACTACCAAAGGATTTTATTAAACGCCTTATAAATTTCTTCTGTCGGGTTGGTTTAGTACTACGCGGCAACTGAAACGTTAAATACTACTTTTGGTTGTACCACAAAAGCAACCTAAGCGCTATATATACGTTAATATTTGTATTAGTCAGCTCCTTTTACGAGATTCAAAGTAATAAGGGCAACTTTTTCTTATTTACCATTTTACGCAAGGTTTAAAGTGCCTTTCCGAAGGGTAATCGTAGCACTATTAAAATAGATTATGTTATCTTCTATTAAAAAACATCTTTGGTTTAGCTTTTAAGCCGGCCTTCAAAAGTTTTCTCTCCTTAAATATAGAAAGTAAGGAGTTATATAGCGTTAAAGTGTCGTTTATCTGTAAAAACGTTAATGTAAACCCTTTCGAACGGACCGTTAATACCAAAAGACACGGGTTGAAAGGAAAATTGGTTATTTCAAACCATTTCTATAGTGCGTTCAACAGGTGTTGTATTAATAGATTTTAGCTTCGGCTGAGCCGTAAAATAATTTTAAAATACGTAAGATCGTTTTAAGTAGGTAATACTACCTAAGATATTTCGGTATATCGGCGTATATCTGTCGTTTTAACCGTTCCTCGGATTGGGTATAAGAATACATTATATTTCGAAGTTTTATATATAGGTTATATGGATTGCTAAGGAAGGTTATAAATACAAAAATCAGGCCATAACTAACTCGTTGTAATATAGGTGACTAGGTTATAATATTCTTTTTACCTTCGTCATTATAGTCTTTTATAACCAAACAGGTCTTTTCGTAAGGCTTTTCGACTTTATCCTTTACTTCATAGATAAATCGGGTTAAAAAGATCTTATAGATGCCATAAAAGGCTAGGTAAAAACTTTTAAAGCGAAATACGCCTTAGTCAATAAGGATTAATATTTCCTTTTATGTAAATTATATAAATAGAGTACCTGAATTGGTAATAATACCTTCGCGGCGAAGCTTCAAATTAAGCTCGTAGCTTACCATTTTCTTTTACGTGATAAATGAGTTTGTAACAAAGTTTCTAAAGCGTTTTCAATCTTAAAGCTGAGGGGGCTTCCGCGGCATCAAGGTTTTGGTGGGTTTAGTAAAGATTGGCCGATTTCGTTTGACGTAATCGGGTTGAGTTCGAATTTTAGAGGTAAGTTCAAAGCTGTGATCGGTTTGGATTTTCCGTTTCAGGTTATATTTTATAGGCGGTTTTGTTTGTCCTTCGTGTTCGAGCCGTCCTTTCTCGTCTTTTTCTTATACTCCTGTACCATTATCTACCGAAACGAATTCGTTTTCTTTGGAAAGTTAACGAACACATTATAGCCCTTAAATCCGTTCATTCTCTAAAGGCTAATTTATCCATCCTTTGTTTTTAAAAATCAAACTTCAAATTACAATAATAAGTCTAATACGCTAGTTTTACATATGTTATTCCTTATAGTCAACGCTTTAAATACATCTTTTTTTACTCGTAGTAAACGTAGAGCCGTTATAGCCTTAGTCGTAGCATTAGCTCTTTACATTATAGATAGTAATAAAGCAGAGTCTGTATAGATTTTCGGTTATGTATTAAAGTTAAGGAATGTAAGGATAAGCCCACTTAGGACAAAAGTGGTGTTAACAGCGTTAATCGCTATTTAAAAGATAGATTTTTTGAAATTAATATCTTTTAAGTTTTTCGCTAATAATATATACGCTTTTTTAAATAGTTTATAGTATAGTTCACACTTCCTAATACCTTATGGGGTTTTAATTAGGATTTTTTTACACTTATTATCGCTTATACGAGCTTTCGTACATTATTTAGTAAAATTCAAAGCCGTGCGGGAATCATATGTAATCTAATTTAATAGCACAAAGTAGGACTTTTAACTAAGAATTATCTAAAGCATTTTGATGGTTTAAATTGAAAACGTTTTGTGTAAAATGGCGGTTTGTAATAATATAATCGCATTGACGACGTGGAGAACTAGTTATTTGTTTAAGTATATAATATTAATAATTACTTCGTAATTAAAGTCTATATCATTTTAAAGGTGGAATTTGAACAGTCTTGGAGCCTATAAGTAAGGCTGGCACTTATAAAAAAACTTTTCAATAGACTCGAGTACGTTTTCCCCTATATTTGTGTGGCCTACAGCATAAATCAGGCGTAAAAGGCGTTTCATAATTAGGTATTTAAATCTTCGGTATAAAGTTCGTAATTTTGACTAAATTAAATAAGTAGTTGAACTTAAGCTTAAGCGATACAGATACGTCATTAAAGGCGCGGAAAAGCTAATTAATCGTATCCCGGATCTTAATTTTGAGCTTTTCTTCATTAGTTCAAAAGAATAGAAATGAAGTTTTTGAATTTATTACCGAAAATTTAATCGGTTCGAAAAGTGTATTTATAACAACCGTTCCGAGCAACGTCGCCTTATCTTTACTAAATAAAATCTTTCCATGTTTTTTTGTCCGGTTTAGCTAAAACTTCGAAATTTCGTTGTAAGTGCTTCGAATTGTCGTTTTCCAGCTGTCGAAATCTAGGCTACTTTAGTATTAGGCATAATACCTTGGAATTTGATTACTTATCTATTAAAGAGAGTAAATTACAACGCCATATTAGCGTTAAACACTTGTTTTACGTAGTCCAAGCCTATAATATACAAAAAACAGGCATTTTACAAGCCGGTAAAGATACTTTAGGCGTTTTTATCGTTGTAGGTTAATAAATAAACATAGTTTCATTTCAAGTTGTCTTTTTAAAATGTATCTTTGTTGGGGTATACATCAAGTTTGTTATACATACCTTGTATTCGATTATGTATATTGTAAAATTGGCCTTCATCCGATCCTAACAATCATATTCAGCTTAAAATTATCATTTCATTCGAATTTGTTCGTAAATAGGGTGGTTTAAAAATTAGCAACCGATTTTTCTGCATATAATACAACGATTTTGTAAACTTATAAGGCGTTATATATCTTTTCGTAAGTATTATTATAGTTTCGGCTCGTTCCTTTTATTTATGAAAGATTGTTCCTATCTTTTACTATTAGGGTTTCCTCCCTAATACCTATGCTTTGGACGTTCGTTTTACCTCGTGTAAACTTTAAATCTCTGGTCCAAAATAGGGTAAATCATTTTGGTAAGGTTTACTTTAGTAATTTAGACTTTAATTTTGTTATTTTGAGCTACAAATGTTAATCCAAAGCTTATTCATTAGCGTATAAATGTCTTGAAAGATATTTTAAAGTTTATATAAAAGGCGTTTAAGGTTTCTTCTAGTTTAAAAAGTACAAGGTCGAAATTCTGATTTTTATGACAGGCTTCAATTACTGCTTAGCTCAATAGTTCATCGCCTTTATATTTCTGTTCGTAGGCTATTTAACATTTTCAAAACTTTGCTAATAGGGAGGTAAGGATTTTCTAGGGGTTTTTATCGGTATTTTCCTATTCGTTTTTCATAAATTCCCACGTTATTTTGGTTTAGTCTTGTTGTATATCCTATAGTTTATCCGGGTGTTAAAATAGAATTTACGGTGATTATAACACTTTACCAATATATCAACCTATATAAGGTGGTATATAAACCACTCTTTAACTTACTCCAAAGGTATACCGGGTAAAATAACGTAAAATTATAATAATTTAATATATAGATTTTTATATATATTATGCATAATGCGTATCTTATTATCTAGTAAGTTATACGGCTTTTCGCTATAGTTATTATTCCTATCCTATATCCTGGCAAAATTAGTTAATTTCATAAGGTCGCTTTCATCCGTGGAAAAACAATAAGGTGGGAAATCGCGATAAGTGTCGTGGTTAAAAGTCATTGATTCGTATAGTATGTATTAACGTTTTACGCTATTTGTTATTTTCTAGGTCGGGTTGTTTTTTATGTTCTAGCTGTTTGTCGATTTCTGGGGCGGGTTATTTTCTCCGTTTTGGCTGACTTTGCTATAGTTGGTCGGGTTGTTTTATATGTTTCAGCCGACTTCGTTATAGGCGATCGGATTGTTTTCTATGTTTTAAAAGTAGTTTAGTATTTGGTTTCATGCCACGATATAATCCGATATATAGATATATTGTATTTTTGTGGTAGATGAGGATCGTAGGCGTTTTCCTTCTTCGTGGTTTCCGCTTTTGGCCTAAGGTATGGGATTATACCGTTTTACGCGTAGTCCCCCTCGTTCTAACAATAATCTCTTTGATTTTAGAAGGTAATACCCTTTTACAAAGTCCATAAAATACAAATTTTTATTCTCCTAGTCTACTAAGTCGGTAAGTTATGCTATTTCGAATGAAGTCTTTATAAGGCGCCTGTTTCTACCATTGATGATATTAATTCCACTAATTTGTAATTAAATTCGTAAAACTTTGGAAATAGTAACGTTTACCCTCTACTATATTTTTAACGTTCAAACCGAAATATTATCGTAAAATTCGTTTAGTAAGTTAAATCCTTCGATTTATTCATCCTGATAACGGTATATAGAGGCTAATATATGTATATTTACGATATAGGATTTCAATTCCTTACCTGGTAGGTTGATAATGTTATTCCAAAGGCACATATCGATCTCTTATATCATAGCCTTTTTAATTCCTATATGTTTAACCAGGATATTAGAGAAATTGTTAGTTTCTTTCAGTTTTGTTTAATCTAGGGCTATAGTTACGATAATCTTAGGGAGTTTAGGCGATATATTAAAGTATAGTAATTTTGTATTGTATCTAGGTATATCCAAAACTTTGGGTAGTTTGACGAATACACAACGAATAAAGTAATTAAAGTAATTGGAATAAATCTTATCAACGTTTATTAATAGGAATGAATTTCAAATGATACGCAAATAAAATGTAACTACAAACTAGTCAAACGTTTCGGATTGATTTTGTTAACGCTAGTAATACTATACTAATTAAGTGGCTAGAAAAACCAAAAACGTTATGAATACTAAATTTAAAAGATAAAAGGCGAACATAGGCAAACTTCGAATAAAAAGAGTTAATGTGGGAAATTGGATAAGGTAAAGGAAATGTCGAGTTATATACTTCAAGGTACGGTGGTCTGTTCCTATTAACATGTTATAGAAAAACTTAGTAGAGGGATCGATTGGTTTTTTAGTGTGTAGCTATTCTTAGTAGGGAAATCGGGTTATTTGTTTGTATACAACCGATTGTAACGTTGTTAAAGCGAGTAGTTCGTTGAAAAAATCAAATGGGTCCCAACAAAAGGTTACAAAACTTGGTGGTTTTGGCTTACATAGCCTAATACGTAATAAAACGCTTTCCAAAAAGTACATGGATACGTTAAAGCGCTAAATAAGGGTTAATAATGGCGTAATGGAGCTTTTAACGGATAAAACGCCAAATAAAGGTTAATAATATCGTGTTAAAGGTTTTCTTTTTCAAGTCACTTAATTTTTACAGGTTTTTTATACATCGGCGTGTAATTTTTGTAAAAACGAATTGTTAAAACACGAATAGTTAAAACCATTAGAACATCCTGTTTTAGGTTTTTAACTTGTATTTATATATTTTTTCCAGGATATTGAAAGACGATCGAGTCGGCTATTAATTATTATCGATAAGGTTTTAAACCTAGAATATTCACGTAAATATAAGTTTTTTAAACATTAATTAACATGATTAGTAGTTGTAGTTCAAAAGCAAAATAAAATATCAAGAAAAAGCATCCAAAGGTATATACCATAAGCAAGAGTTTATAAGTCCTCTACCCAAAGCGTATCACTTTGAAATACTCCTTTTGGACCGATCCACGCATTGCTTTCGGTCTAAAATAACCATTTCAAACAGATCTACTCATTACCGTCGATTTGAAACAACTATCACAAACCGACCCATACATAATAAACATTGCGTCTTACAAGAGTGCAGCCTGCATCGTGACAAGTTACCATGCACTCTGCAGGAGTGCACCCTGCAATACAGTGCACTGCTACTTGGTCTATGTATACTATCTATGAGGATATATAGTAATATCAACAATAAGACACGATTTTGAATGGTTGTAAAGAGGTTGAACGATATTATGGACCTTAATAGTCTTGTTTCAACGTTATTGGTTTTTGAGGTAGATTTTTATTTGACGAGTGAATTATCGCTATTAACAAATATCTAAGAAAAAATAAGCTATAACGTATGGAAAGATTTTGAAAGAATTACAAAAGTATTCGGTAAGCTGTTAAGTTAATAATACTTTTAATATTAGGAACGGTCTTACGATAATAGACTTATTATATTTGGTATTATAAAGTGAAGTCTTTATGAAACGAAAGCTCAATAAAAAAAATGGTTTATTTAATATTTCAGAAACTATTATTTTTAAAGTAACTATTGAAACTACTAAAGGTTTCACGACGTTTCGTATAACTTGGATGAAACATTATATTGAGGAAACTAATGTCAAAGATAACGACGAAAGCGAAACATTCTTAAGTTAAGCGAATCAATTAATGAAATTCCCCACTTCATGTAACAGATAATATAATACAATATTAACGACGCGGCCGATCATAAAGGGGAGAACTATGAAGGATAATGAATATATATTGGGTCGGATTTATAATACTATTCATGTTAATAAAAAGGATGAATACAATTAAAATTTGATTATTAAACTTTACGTATAAGGAATTATAAAAACCTCGAGTAGACTTTTTGAGGAGACTAATAGGGGTGAGATTAATAGACTTTTTACTTAAGGAGTCGTATAATTTGTACCTAAACGCGATTTTGACCTCCAAAATCTAAATGTTTCGATTTTCAGGTCAATAATTGTAAACGAGGTTTAAGGTAAAACCATGAGGAAACCGTACGATAAGTTACGCCTAATCGTTTAAGAATACAGTAGTAAAGGTAAAAGTTAAGTCCTTACGAAATTACTGACGATTCAAAAAATTAATTAACGCTTGCTAGTCTTGTTAGTAACAAGTATATGAATTAAAACTAATATTAAATGTATTCTTAGTAACCGTAATTTTGTTTAAACGTATACGTATTAAACTATTAATTTATAGATCATCTATATATTCAAACTACCGTGAAAAATACATGATAAATACCTATTAAAACCGAAATAAAGTATGTTAAACTTTAGTATAAACTGATGAAAACAAACGTCAATTGGTTTTTAACCTATTAATCTCACATGAATTAAAGCTAGTTATAAAATCTTCACCTGAAAACCCGTACTTACTAAATATGTAAGATGAAAATTTCGTTTTAATATGTATATGCATTGACGATACCTTTTTCGTCGGAATTATTAGCTTTCTAACATTAGAATAACACTTAATTAACAATCACATTGTTGCCTTATGCTAAATGAAGGTATCCTATAATCTTACGATTACGGTATAAATTCAAAATATGATGAACGAAAATTATGATCGACTAAATAAGCCGTTGGATTTCGTGGACATTATCATTTATCTCCATAGTTAGTAAGAGGCCACGCTACAAGTTGCACTCTTGTAGAGTGCAGGGTAACGTGCCATGCTGCAACGTGCATTTTTGCAAAGTGTATGATAGCGTGCCACTACCCAGAAGGGGAATTGACCAAGTACAGGGTAAAATCCTACTATCCAGAATATAGATTGGTAAAATGTATGGTAAAGTGCCACTATTCAGGTAAAATATTATAAACACTTACCTAAGACGTACACTCTCTGAATACCTCTTTTCCCTTCTATCTTTTCTATGTATCTTCAATATACACTACCAATTTTATAATTTATCTTCTACTGCTACCTTTACATTAAAGTTCACGGTATAATAAACCTTACCAACACTAATTCATTGCCGATTCAGTAGACTATGAATAACTTAGAAAAAAAGAAACGAGTTGAAGTTTAATACCATTAGCAGGATACTATAACGGTCTCAACTATTCGTACTTTAACACTACGCTTTACAAGAAATATACGGGAGTATAAAAAACCTATAAAGTAAAATAACTCCAAATATAATAACTTTAATACGATATTATCAACTCAGTTAATACCCTATTTTTTAAAAGTCACATTACTTTACTATTAACTTGGTTAACGCTTTAAATATATCCGGACACTTCTTAGAAAGCGCCTATTACGCACCAGGCCACGTAAGCCGAAAACAACAAGTTTCGGAACCCTTCATTAAAACCTATTCGATCTAAATGCAGTACCCAAACCGCTTACAAACTTCGAAAAGAGCCAAAATACAACTTTTAAAACGCATCCACAATTACTCTACGTTCCCAAAACAACATCCAAACCGCTTAAAAATATATATCACGTGTCCAAAACATATTTAGAAACACTCCAACACATTTTGTAAACGCTAAATACAGTATTAAAAATGTGTACTATACCAAAAATTACACACCATCTCAACTTTCAATCACACACCTTCCCATATCAGGCTTCACGTTCCTATTACCTCGTTTGTCCTATATCACACCTGTTATTCAATTTACTACTTACGAAGTTTAAGTTCACCAGTCATTGTATTCATTTAATGCTTAAAAATCGCCAAACGGCTAATTAAAAATGACTCATTAATTTATAATCACTCTTTATTTGAATTTCATATATACTCACAAACGTTAAACACCTAAGTTTAAACGTTCAATTACGTTTCATTCGATACTCATTTACATATTATAATCTTTCATTAAAACTATTTTATTTCGTACATTTCTATTTGCCCTCTTATTCTAAAACCCTTTTCAATTCTACATTCTCAGCGTACCCTAATCCCAACCACTTCACCAAATCAACATCTACACCACTTTAGAAACTTAGGAAAACGCCTAAATTAACTTTTCAAACTCTTCAATATATCTCGTATTCTCATAATTATAACTTCACTAACAACAAATCAAAATTAAGCTAGCAGATATACAGACCTTATATTCCTATATAAGATAATGAAAAGAAATGTTTTACAAAAAAAAAAGTTATAGAATAATATCGTCAATATTCCCTTTAAGGATCTTGATCGTTATATAGCAATTACGTATATTATAACCGAAATTTTTTGGTACTAGGAGAAAAATGCTCAGTTACATAATATATTATAAAATTTCCGTAAAATATTTTCGAACTATATGATAGAAATATAACATGCAGTATACAATTCGATTTCTAAAGTACTTCGAATACAGCTATAAAGCGGGTGCATTAATATTTTCAGAGGCAGGAACAGCCGTTTTACGAAAACTCTGTTCGATACAGCCTAGCTCAACTACTTGCCAAACTCGAAAGACAAAGAAATATAACAAAAATACTTTGTAATAAGCTACTACATAAAGAAACATAAGAAACATATTATTAAAGAGATACCAATAAAACAACAACTTAAAGATTCTACACGTATGAAAAGTAAGGAACGCTTTAAAAACAAATTGGCGCCCTAGATAAAACGTGCAGAACTCAAATAAAAGGAGTAAAAAACGCGAATATTATCTGCCACAGGAATTCAATATATATCTACCCCGATACAAACACCGGAAGAAAAACTTAAACCAGCACACTCTTCGAATATAATTAACGCCACTTTCGGCTGCAATAAAAGAGGCTGAAACAAGGAAAACGATACTTCCGAAAATAAAATGAACGGCATAAAAAGACAATACGAGCCTTACAAACAAATACCTACCAATGACAACCTCTACCGCTACCTCCCGCAACATCTTTTTCTTAGTAATAAAAACAACTTTACAAAGTTTAATAACTTTTTCAGTCTATGGGATAACAACAAAAACTATAATAAAGAACTTTACAATATTTTTAATAACAAAGACCGTATAATACTAAACACTTATAAAAGATTAGATATTGAACCTTTATAATGTCCTGTAATTTTACATGGTATACCAATAAAGCTAACTCAAAAGTAGTATATATACCACCTGACGCAAGTACATACATTTACCAAATACTATAACCGTCTGAAATATACTACCATATCGAAATTTACCACAAGATTTACAAGAGGGACTACATAGGTACTACTTGGAAATCCGTAAGGAATAAGCGTAAAAACGCTAATAGAATACCATGGAAGATGTTTATCTCTTTATTAACGAAGGTCGTAAAATGCTAAGCAAGATTTCAACCAAAATATAAAACAAATAACCTTTTTATTCAAGGCATAATAAAAATATACCACGGAAACCCAAACTTAAACCTCGCGTTATTCAATCCGGAAAAAGACCTAAATTAATTTTATATAAGGTTCAAAAATATTCAAAACCTTTATAAGCCAATAAACAAACCTTGAATCAGTATTTACAATCGAAAAAGGTAAAGATGAAGCCTAATTTACCAAAACAAACCTCGTCAAAATGATATACTTTGTCCTGGACTAATAGTCCAAAATGTACCTAAAATAAAATGAACGCCCTAAATACGTTTACAGATTTTTTTGATAAAAAACAAAACAAGGAAAATTCCTCGGAAACAAAGGATAAAGTAGTTACTAACGAGAATCACTTTATAACTAAGTACAAAATATATTGTAATACTTACGAGCAAAAATACAAAGTTTGCAGGTTACTAGAAACAATAAGTTATATATAATAAGGTCGACTATTAATCGATCAAACATCTGGTATACCAATAAATTTGGATGGAACGACGATTTTCAACCGATTACCCACCTAAAAACTAAACTAAACCCAATTTTATAACCTAAATAGTCAATTACGAAGGCGCCAAAGAATAATTCGACTATAATTCTTGCTAGTATATCTTTCAAAATGAGAATGAAAAGAAAAACAAAACTTGGTTCACAATTTAGGATAATAAATAGACCAATTTTTTTTTTGCAAACCTGCAAAAAGCCTTATGTCTATACAATTTAGGTCTGGATAACGAAAACAGAGTACTAAACGACTATATAGCGTTGCAATTTACATTTTATAATAGACATGGAAACCGGTTTAAGGGTATTATGCCAAATACCATCGTAATAGAAATTTAGACCGCTAAAAACAACAATTTGATGTTTTGGCTATGAACTTTCCAAACTTTAAATTCAACTGAATAACAAAACACTAGAAAGTTTTATGAGGCAAAGATAAAATGTTGTTACTAAATATAATAGTTGTAAACACACGATTTAAACCGGTTAAGTTTTGCAAATTAGATTTAAGTCGTTATTTTTGCTATCGTAAGCTCATGAAAACAGACTCGAAATTAAGATTCGAAATACGATTGATCATCTCGTCCACGTTGTGGATAGCGTATCCGTCCAATTCTATCCTCATTTTAAATACCTATAAGTTTTACCAAAAAACATGTAAAATTAAAGCCGCTTACATAACGCAGCCAGAACTAATAAAACTATACCGTAGATTCGAATACCCAACCGCGAAGCGCCTTTTACGGCTTTTTCACCCAACAAAACACACAAATATAGGGGGAAAACCACTAAAATCTATCGAAAAGTTGTGTCACAAGAATTAATAACACTCGTAAACTTAACGAAGATTCAAATTCCGCCATTAAAACAATATAAAATTTGAATACAAAGTAATTATGGACATAATATACTTTAATGGCTAGCTAGTATTATATGCCGTCGACGTAATAATATTATTTCAGGCTACGAAATTTACGCGGAACGCTTTCATTCCGTTATGTTGAGATATTCTGGTAAAATATTAGTCCAAAATCTATTCAGAACATCTGGACTAAATCAACTACGATACATCTATACCTTTCAACTCTATTAAATAACGAATTAAAGCCAAAATTACCGGAAATAAGTATAAATAAATACCGCTAAAGTTCCCCTAAGTTATCGGAAAATACGAGCAGTATTACAAACCATTTCAAAGAGAGTATACGTTACTATCTATTAAGTTAAAAAGTGCCAGCTTTAAATAATCCATCCTATAAATAATGATGGACGCCGTTAACGACACTTTTATCTCGAGTAGGCTAATTATAACACTCTTTGTTTTTGATATTAATCCTAAATTTATGTTAACTTAACACCATTACCAATTACATTACAAATGGCGAATATGAAAATGAAAGTTATCGTAATATTACATTTTGTATAGGTCAGGAATAATGTTCCGAATCTATTGGCTACAAGAGGCGACCCACATAAAACTGGCGTTTTGAACTCATTATTATAGTCTAAAATACTAGTTTAGAGAACAAAAGACAGATAAACTAGAATTTAAGGAATTGACGGATATAAAGACTATGATTTTCTTTTAAACTTGCCAAATGTCACGAATTTATTCCGGTGGACGATAGTACGAAAGTACAGGCGAAAAAAGATGGATGATAACTACTTAAAAGCGAGATCTGCAAAATAGTACTAACTAAACCACTCTTAAAATACGAATCCGTGACGCTTCTGAAACCCATATACTTGCCGAATATACCTTGATAACATCCGCCAATTTATTAAGCCAGCTAATTAACATAAGTAAAACTGATACATTGCCGCCGAAGAAGTTTATTCAACTTCAAAAATAAAAAAATATCTTTAAAAACTTTATCACAAACTTCATTCTTACCTAATAAGAAATCGTGTGTTAAGTACGAAACTCTGTAGAAAAGGTGGTACTACTGCTTCGGGTCACCCTTTAAAATAAGTAATAGAAAGTGAATTTACTACTTTAATGAAATAAAGAGTTTTTCGCTATGAAAAGTTTGATTTAGTGATTCATAACACCTACAAAATTTCCTCCACTCGCTTAGTTCACAAAGTAACAAACAAAACTAAAAATCCCTATAAAATTACCGCCTTATGATTAAAGAGTATGATACAGCTGACAAATAAAGATATTATAACCTAATTACCTACTTTATAACGAGTAAACTATCGTTTTATTTTGACGTTTAAAGAATTCCTACGTACCCATTATAATCTTTATCTTAAACTTTGTAATATTATACAAATTCATATATAATTGAAGAAGTATTTTAAACGACATATTGATGCCTATATACCTGTTGAGCTCCAAAATTAATATCCAATCGGAACATTCCCAAGTATTTTGAAATCAATTTATGGAACCGTTCAAGCTGCGGAATACTGGTATGATAACTACCAGAAATATTATAAAAAAAGGCTTAAAATAACTAGCTCGGCTTTCAACCTATATCTATTAGTCTTAATATTACATTTCAACGGATTTACACTTACTGGAAACAAAAATACAACATACCAACATTATGTAATGTGTCGTTTTCCGTTGTGGAAAAAAAAGAAAACCTTTGGAAGCTGGCCTAAAAGAGAAACCCAAAGTATGCCTCAAGAAGAACAATATGATTAATTTTAACGAAATAATAATCACGTTCTGGAACTTTATTTAAAACCTTATATAGAATGTGTAATTATACAAAGTTTTCTTCATTAACTCAATCAATACAAAATAAATTAACGAATACAAATATCAACATATACGTAAAACTTGAGTAATATCAGAAATATAGATGAAGGTAGTAGTTAACCATTCGGTTTCTGTATAATATTAACTAAACCCTTTGGATAACGCATATAAAAAGTTTAAAAAACACCTTACGTGACAAATGAACAATTTTAAGCGAAGCATGAGATTTGTACTACTTAATATACGCATAATAAAACTTTTAATTTTTACTAACGGATTTACCATTTATGAAAATATTATTAATTAAAGCTTAACGAAATGTAAGCGGGTTACTCGAAACGTTTTAGCTTTAGAAACCTACGATATAGTTGGAGGATTCAACTTTAAGATTATTATAATGATAACAAACCGGATAATCATTTAAAACCTTCATTTAAAACCCCTCCTTCTAATAGTTTATACCAGTTTTTTTCTCTTAACAAATTCCTTATTAAGCTTGGTACTACGAATGAAAAGCGCTTTATAATAGATATCATAGTGTTACGTGAATCATACGAACGCCGCGTAAGTAATAAAATAAGGTGAATTAATGAAAAGTCAAATCCAATAAATATGATGACAAAAGGCTCTCTGAATAAGGCGTCAAAAACGTTTATATTAATAAAAACTTTCATTGTTAACGTTACTGAAAAAGTTTAGCAACTTTACTTTCATTAAACATTTTGTAACCTTTACATATTATTACCCCTTTATTTTGATCATTTATATCGATTTTAATATTTTAAGGCTATTTATATTTAATATTTGTATCGGGTATTATATATTTTCACTTCGTGATTGTATGGGTTACAATGTTACTAAAATTATTTTCACTTTTTACCTTAAAAATTCATTACATTCGTTACGATTTTTGAGGAGTATTTTTATTAGTATCTAATGAACTGTATTAATGCTGGATGAACCAGTAAAATATAAACAAAGGTAATTAGATATTGTCGAAAGGGGAGTGGAAGCAAGTGATCGCGTTGTTATCGTCGTTATCCTCATTATCTTCCTCTTCCTTCTTGCTGTTTTCGTTACCTTTGTTATTAGCGCTACCTCTATTACCGCTATCAACGACGTCGTTAACGATGTCTCCGGGAAGAGGGCCCCGCGACTTAGGTTATATATCATTATGAAAAAGGTACGGTGAGTTCTTAGCCTTTTTATAATGACGCACAATAATATCGTCGAGAAAACTTATGTAGTATATATACAAGCCCGCTTTTTAGGTAGAAATAGCGGTTGCGGTGTTCGGGCCGTCGGTTAACGCTAATTATTAATTAAAATCGGTTGGTTTTAACTATTAAAAAGTGTTTGTTTTTGAAAGCGCTACGAATGGAGTATTGAAATAACTGGTAATTGTGAATAATGGTTAGATGTTATGACCCAACATCTGCAGGGCGCACCAGCGGCGGCCCCGCAGCAGATAACAAAAGAAATCGGTTGGACACAGCCTCTCGGCAGGCACCAGGGATCCACAACAGACACACCGTACACAAGGGTTAGGGTCAGCATGGTGTGAGACTCGATGGACTCGGTATCGAGCCAGTCGAGCCTACACTGAAGACGTATGAAGGCGCGGATATATAAGGACACTTTCATTACCAAGATAGATAGTATTTCCTTCATAGCTCTTCAGTTGTCAATCTAAGTATTCAGTCTACCCTGAATAGCCTCACGGCTTCTGATCATCACTCGCACGAACACAGTCTTGATATTGCACCTTTTGTTACCTCTGCTACCTTACTGTTAACATAAACCCTCTGACACCTTCTACATACTCACGGGTATTTAGTGTGATCATTACATTAGAATTGTAAATCAAAATGGAATATACCGTGGAGACAGCAGGCGCGTAACAAAACATCAGCTTACGGTTTTAAAATTATCGAATCGTGTGTGTATCTGTTGCTAATCAACTTATAACGGTGTCAACGGGCTAAACGAAGCTTATTTTAAGGATAATCACCAATAAATGACCCGTGGTTACGGATATGACGTATGTCACGTAAGGCCTATCTATTTGCGGCCTGAAGACGCTAATTTAAGTTCGTCACTTGAATGTTTTACGCACTAAAAAGGCTTTGCGACGTACTTTTGCGAGCTGTAAATTAAGGTGACGAGGCACATCAGTCGCCTCAGCCTTATTTATGAGGATATTAATATAATATAAGTTAAGGGAGAAATAATAATACGAACCGCGTTATAATTCGGTTAAATTACGCTTTTAGCAATAAGATTTAACAGCTATAAATGTGGGGATTCTTATTCGTAACGAATGGTAAGGTTAATAACTTTAAAAAAAAACCATTCCTTCTTTTCAAGGGTAAAGGTAAGGAGAGAAATAGAGAGAGAGAAAAGAGGAATAAGAGTAAGGCTTTATCGGCGGCGACGGTAAAAGGGAAGCCAAAAAGAAAGGCGGAAATAAAGGATATAAAGCCGGAGCTGGCAGGATTAGGGCTAGGGTTATGCTGGCGGGCGGCGGCGGCAACTACTTCTTTTCGTTTACGTTACCGCGTTAAACGGCGCCAGAAGAGGCGATTTTTACGAGTGATCTATTTTGAGGAGCGGTTAAAACATTGAGTTAATTAAGTGGGCTACCCATTCAAGAATTTTGAATAATTAATTGGAACGGTGATTTAGGCATGTGTACGCCAATTAATTAATTACCTATTTACGTTATAAAAGAAGGCGAGTAGTTAAAGGAGAAAGAAAAGAAGTTTTGCCTCGATCGATAGCAATATATCTTTTTATACTAACATTGAAACACGGGGTACCGATAATCACACGTCTATAATTATACCATTATAGGAATTAATACTTATACCGTTATTAATCTCCATACCATTACCAACTACTTAAACTAATTGGGGACTACACTACAACCACTATTAAAATTCCTAATTCGAACCTTTACAATTTGTACCGTAATTACGATCATTACTAAAACTATTAATTCAAACCTTAAATGAGTTGCATTACAAATACTGTTACTACTATATGATTAATTAAAACCCGTATAAAAACATCACTATTGAATTAGGAATACAGGCCGTATTAAGGGAAAAACGATTACCTATGTAAATATTATCATATATCTTAATAGTTAGTAAGTAGCCGTGCTGTAAGTTACACCCTTACAAAGTGCATTGTAACGTGGCAAGTTGCAAGATGCATTTTTACAAAGTATATAATAGCGTGTTACTGCTCGAAAGGGGTATTGACAAAATACATGGTAAAATACCATTACTTAGAAGGGAAATTGGCAAAATATACAGTGTTATGGACTTAGGCTGTGAGCCATACAGTCTGAGCTGAGTCATGTGGTTGTGCATGATATTGTGTTCTGTATATTGTATCATGTCCCACCCCTTATAGTGTGGTTGGTATAACCCAGAAGCGTTCTGGATTATTAGTACTTTTGGCCTAATGATCAAAAGGGCTGACTTACATCAGCTGGTAGAAACCACGCTAACCGGTTTGAACTTACTTAGTAAGACCATCACATATGGTAAAGTGCTACTATCTAGGTGAAAGCTTATAAGTTTTCACCTCAAGTGCACACTCTTTGGATACCTTTTCTTCCTTCTATCTTTTCTATTTATCTTCAATTTATACTACTATTATTTCAATTACTATTCTACTACTACCTTTATATTAACGTATCTGGTAAAATAGATATGACCGACAGATTACCAAATGAAAAATCTAAACCGACGAATTCATATCATTTCGATTAATTTGTTAAACACCAAGTTAATAATCTTTGCAAAGAGCTTTTTTATAATTAATATTAAGTTGTAGTTATAGATTAGATTCCTTATAACCATTATGAATAAAATTCAATTATAGGGAACACAGTTTGAAATTACTTAAAAGCCGATTTATTGGATCTCTATTTAATATAAAAGGATTACGTAAAGCGTATTAACTTTAGAGGTATCCTATATAATCAAAAAAATTAATATTAGTATAAATATATATAAAACCCCTAATATCGTTACCAAATAGCTGAAGATTCCACCTATTTCAGTTGTAATTTGTATCGACCCGAGAAACCTATTAGAATTTCTTTTAAAATTTAAAGAAACTAACGAAAAATATCTTTTGATTAACGTAATAATTCTCTCTAGAGCTTATAGAAGCAGAGAAATGGAGAAATTTAAAGGCATGAACGATAAAAATAATCCAACGGATAATACAATAAAATTAACACCGAATAAAGCCCTAAAAAGGTTTATAAACAGCAAAAAGTTAACTATACCTATCGAAAGCTACATTGAAAGGCCATCTGGCAAAGTTAAGTCACATACCAACGAGCAAGAAGGGAAGCAGAGCACACTAGAAGACTGCCAGGTTAGAATTAACACCGGCGACTTTATTACATAACACGATTGAGTTCGAAGTACGTATAAGTCTGTGGCGAACGACTTGTACACGGGCGTTGATAAAGCCGGAACTCGGAACCGTAGGTCAAAAGGAGGTAATTGGAGTCAATTTGGGTGCGAAATTGATAAGAGTTTGGCCGGTTAACAAGAAGGCATTTTAGGGGCTACTGCAACGAAGTGGTTGACCACACTGGCGTGCGCGTACAAAAAATAAAACCGCCAATGTTGGAACAGTAATACTGGCAGTGCAGTCAGTCAACGGTACTGTTAAGTAAGTGGACTGTACTGACTGCAAGTCGACTGTATTGTTTGTGGGTTGACGGTAAGTCAAGTGTAGTATGTACCCACACCAAACTAGGGCACGGGCCAAGCAATTGGCCATACAAATTAGTGTGCAGACCGGCTAGCGGTCTGCCAAACCTAGAACAATACATCCACCACCACTTGACCACGCAATACTACTGTCACTTCGACCAGAGATTCGAATCGACTATGTTGCAACAATAAAGACCTATCAGGCAAGGCCTATCAACAGGTGGTGTATTACTTTTAAGTTTGGCAGACCGCGAGCCGTTCTGCACACTAATTTGTATGGCCAATTGCTTGGCCCGTGCCCTAGTCTGAAGTGGGCGCATACTGCACTTGACTTACAGTCAATGCAGTCAATCCCACAAACAATACAGTCGACTTGCAGTTAGTACAATCAACTTATAGTCAGTATACTTGACTTGACTGTACATCAATTGACTGCTGTTCCAACATAAATGAAACTGATATTAACGTGCTAATAGCTAACCGGGCTTATAACTATTGCATTTGAGGCATGATGGGGAATGAGACTGATATGTCATACAGGACAGACCTGAAGGTCTATCCCTCACTATAATGAACAGTTCCGGAGCCCTCCGTACGTGACAAAAGACCACAAGACCTATCACGTAACCCGGACCAAGCTTCCAATATAAACCCTCATTCGGATCCTATGGCAAGCTTCCAATATCCCGGATCCGACTGTTGAACACCCGACGTAAACTCTACCTAATCCAGGGGTAGCCGCACTCTATTGCAACAGTCGTCTGTACTGCTGAGCGACACGATTGACATGATATCCTGCTCTGATACGTGGTAAGATGGCGACGAAGAGCGGAAGGATCGTCAAACCCGTCCACACAGCTGAGGCGGGGAAACTCAACATCACCGCTGAAACGACAAGTCCATCTTCTCCCATGCTCATCTGCTATACGCCGTGCCCAGGTTTTTCCGTGTTCAAATTCCTGGTCTGCCGCTGCGCTGTACAAATCCTTGATAGACAGTCAGTCGTAGGGCCTCGGGTTTTGGAAAAGCTGCTTTCTGAAGACATGCCCCGTTGGCGTTTTGGAGATGATGCCAGCGTCGTTGGGCCTCCCTTTTCGTTGGGGGGGCCCACCATAGTCATACTGCTCGTCTCGTGCGTGCTGGACATCCGGTGGCTCGCGAGGGAGGTCACCGTCCGCTGCTCTTGATCGCGCAGAGAAAAGGATGGCGAGGGATAGTCCCGGTAGACCGTCGATGACTTCTGCTGTCGAGGATACAATGGCGTCGTGATTCCTGCTTGTATGACGCATGCTGGCCCGTACTCCCAGACATGCCCTGTTTCGTCGTTTTCCTGGTCGCCGACATAGGCGATGCAGCTATGATTTCGTTGTATTCGTCTTTGCTTTGAAACCTCGGGGCCTAAGGCCTACCCTCTGCCAGCACTTCCAGCACAAAGACTTCCCATCCACCCACGAGGGAAACCACGAGCCCGCGAATCGAGCGCGCGTCACGGAGCCGATGTTCCAAGGATTGTGTGCCGGCGGGGTGGTGCGTCTCCATCGTTCCAACCCATATTTTGAACCATACCAAAAGGTGCTCCTGAGCTAGGAAGAGAGAAGGCCATGTGCCTCTCTAGGTGCGCGATCAACTTCTCGAGACCGTCCGAAACGGCTCCGACCATAGTCGAACCCGGTATGCTCGACTCTTCCGTTGGGACAGTCGGGCTGGGTCAACGGGTTAGCTGCCGGTGAGGGGCTGAAGAGGTAGCAACCGGGCACTGGTACCGTCGGCAGACCACGAAGCCTCGAGCTTGAGAGGGAAATCAGTCTTGGCTTGAGTGACAGGTGTGTCACAAGGAAGTTCTGACGGACGAGTGCCCGTGTAAGCGCAGGGTACGGATCATGAGAAGAAGAGGACACAGAGGATACGAGAAGGAAGGGGCACGAGCAACAGTGACGTGCCTAGAAAAGCTAGCTGAAGTATGGCGGCCATCGGCACCTGACTTTCGCTGACGGGTTTGCTTACAATAAAGATCGATGCTAGGAGATGTATACTAAACATTGGATCACAGTGAACCGCGATGATGCAATGTTGCTTGTCGTCCTTTCTTGGACCGTTTTGATGTCCACCTGCAACGCAGGGACCCACTTTCTCCCGGAGTGATCATATACACGAAGTGATTTCAGAAAAATCAGTCCTCTGCCGATGGTAGACAAACGGTATTTGAGTGACGACAGCCTACAAGTCACTGGCTACTCTGCTTCCACACTATATTCTGCCCCACGCATGGCGACATCGGCCATTGTGCTGATGCCACTGTAGCGTCAAACAACCCATTGCAACCTAACCCTGACCAAGGTACACTGTGCTAGTATGTATGTTGTCAAAGGGGTAGTGCGATGGATCGTCGCAGCGATGCTTGCGCGGTTTGGTGTGGCTTTGCCGAGCACCCTTATATGGTATCCCATATATGATATACCATCATCGCAGCACCATGTATGACGGGCACATGTCTCTCTTTGTTTCATGGACCGTCCTGACAAACACAAGCTGTTCTAGAAGAGTCTACTTGCCCCGAAACACCAAACTCGACGAGTTCAAGCATTGACGACCGCATCGACCGCATCGACCGCATCCTGTCTTCGCTCCCAATTGCAACACGCCCCCCTCCCCTCGCCTCTGATAATGGACCTGAAAATAGACAGCATCCGACCCGGATCACAAGACACCAGGGCAGGCGGCACGGCCCTCGGCGAAGGCCACGCAAAGGAGGCGCAGGCAGCCCCCACGCCCGCCGTGCTACCTCACCACCGCGCCAGCCAACACCAGCAGCAGCAGCAGCAGCAGCAGGCGTCCAGCGGGGGCCGCAGGGCGCTGCCCACAGGACGCCCCGCCGCCCGCGCAGCAGCAGCAGCAGCACAGCAGGACCGCGACGAGGCCCAGGCGCCGCCGCCGCCGCAGGCTGCGCAGCAGGCCGACCACGCCGCCAGACCGACCTTCACGCGCGGGCTGTCCGTCTTCGACCAGACGGCGTGCACGTCCTCGGAGCCGACGCCGGCGGAGGAGCGGGCGGATCCCATGAGCTTTGTGATGGGGCGGTCGGTGCCGCGGCAGCGGGAGTCGCATCTGCCGGACCTGGATCTCCTGCAGAAGAAGATCCGCGCGATGAGCACGGTGCAGAGGGCGGAGGCGCTGGAGGGGCATCCGGGCGACGCCGAGTATGAGATCGGGCTGGATCCGTCGCGCCGGGCGACGGAGGAGGGGAGGTAGATCTTGGGGCTCGTGGGTCGCGGTGCTTCCAGCGGTGCAACGAGGGGGGGTTGGCATTGGGAGCCCCCCTTCCTCCGCCTGACTATGTTCGTACCCTCTCGAATTTGCTCTTTTGGACCCGTCTTGCTGTTTTTCTCCTCGGCTATGTTGCGGCGGCGGCAGGACAGCTTCCAGCCAGGGAGCGGCGGAGCATCCACATGAATAGAAGGAAGCACAATCTAATTTACTGTTGTTTGCATACATATATGTACAGGTATATCTGGTGTACCCCGAACAATCTCATCAGACAAGCACCCACAGCCCCGTGATGATAACAACCGTGAGATGTACTGCGCGATTTCTGCCTGGACCTACCTCATTCGGCAAGTGGTTCAGCCGTCTGACTGTCAGACTGCACTGGAGGTTCGAGTAAATAACACCAGGCTTGCATAGCACCACAGGTAAGTAAAAGTAAGCCTTGAATACCGAACACACCAGGAAGCAAACACGGACAAGTTCTGCCCCACGCCAGGAACCCCCTCGCCGCTCCTATTCCAACCTCACCGACTATATCCTCACGAACACACACAAACACACAAAAAAAAAGAGGAAAAAAACACCAAACACAAGGGCACAATGCAGCAAGCGCACGGCACCCCTTCCCCAGCCGACCAGCCCGTCTCCCCGCCTCCCCCAGTCCCGATCGCCGCCGTCCGGCTCGACACCACGCTGGCAGACCTGTACCGCGCGTGCGGCATCACCGGGCCCTTCGTCGCCACCATGCACTGCGTCTTCGCGCACATCGACCTGCACCCCGTGCTGCCGCGCGAGCGCCTCTTCCCGGAGGACGCCGAGCCCCTCCCGCACGGCAGCGGCGACGAGCCCGAGCTGGCCCGCCTGCGCGCGCTGGCGCTGGGGCTCAAGCCGCTCCGCCGGGCGTTCGCGCTGGGCGACATGGCCGTGCTGTTCTGGGGGTGTGG
>JASMMZ010000004.1:874744-945503 GCA_038502455.1 Anisogramma anomala | reverse complement strand
TTCCAGGCCCGCGGCACCCGGGACGTGATCCTGCAGCGGTACGTCGAGCCGGCCGAGGAGCTGAGCGCGCACTTCGTCGTCGGTGCGCCCGGGACGGCGCACGACCGGCGCAGCCCGCTGGTCGTGGCGGTCACGGTGCAGACGCTCGCGCCGGACGGCACGTGGGCGGGCGGGCGCATCGACTACCGCCGGCAGGGCGCGCTGCGGGCGCGCGTGTGGGCGACCGTGCAGGACACGGCGCGGCGGCTGCCGGCGGCGTTCGTGGGCTGGGCGGGCGTGGACATCGTGGAGGACGGCGGCGGCGAGCAGTGGGTCGTGGACCTGAACGCGCGCATCACCGGCTCCATGCCCATCTGCTTGCTGTCGGGCCACTTCTGGGAGGAGCGCGGCTTGCCGCTCGCGCAGCTCGCTGCCGTGGAATACGCGGGCGGGGTGCACGAGATCTACGAGCGGCTGCAGCCTCTGGTGGGGGAGGGGGTGGTCATCGTTATTGCCACCGTGGAGATCAAGAAGGGTGTGAACATGGCAGATGTGATTTGGGGTGGAAAGGATACGGCAGACTTGGCAGAGGTGGAGAAGTGGATGAGAGACAAGCTGGCCGAAGCATGAAGGCATGAAGCGCAGCAGGTTCAGCCTTGCACATTCACAACACGTAGGCTTGCAGTCGAGAACATCGTGACCCATAGATATCCACATTCTGGTCAGGCCAGCCCAGCAGCCTTTCGCATGCGCGCTCGCTTCGCCACCGACCGAGCCACGATAACATCCTCTTCGAAAACAGAAGCGATACTCGGGTAGCTCGACACGGCCGTAGCCCAGCTGTGGAAGTTTGGCGCTCTCTCGCGGGACAGCCTGTTCAGGCTCTCGGGATACACACCATGGCGGGACAGGGCCACCGCCCGTGCCACAAACGGCCCCGTGATCACCTCGGCCAGTGTGAGGCGCGCACTGCCGCCCAGGAAGGGCGCCGCGTCCGCCAGCAGCGGCTCGACCTCGCCGGCCAGGCCGGCCACGGCCTCGGCGACGACCTGCTCCGCGTCGGCCGCGGTGGGCGCCTCGAACAACCGGAACAGCACGGTGTGGAACCGGCTCCAGTAGGCGTCGACGAAGAAGGCGATCTGGGCCCTGCGCAGGGCGCCCGCGGCAGACGCCGGGAGCGGGCACAGGTGCGACGGGTAGACGTCGGCCAGGAACTGGCAGATGATGGCGGACTCGATGATGACGTGGCCGTTGAAGACAAGGACGGGCACGAGGCCGCGCGGGTTGAGCTTGAGGAAGTCGGCCGGGCGGGGGCCGTCGACGTTGATGATGCGCTCTTCGAAGGGGACGCCTAGTTCGAGGAGGGCGATGTTGGCGCGGTTGGCCCCTGGTTGGGAATTAGCCTAAGGCGACAGATGGTGGGCTTTTGATGGTGGAGCGGGGCTAACAAGTGCATGTGTGGTTGGTGTACAAGATGAGCTTGTCGTTGGGGGACGCCATTTTGGGGGCGCGGGCGCCTGCTGGGAGAGGAAGACTCGGTTCGGACGTGGGAAGGAGGACGGTGGGAATCGAGGTCTAGTGAACACCAGTGCACTAGTGAACACTAGTGAGCGCTAGTGAACACTAGTGCACACTAGTGAACACTACTACTTACTATACAGCAGGTACGACCGTGTGAGGCTTCGGCTTACATGAGATGCGGCCCACCTTGACCAGGCAGGCGCAGACGGCAACCATGTGCACGACCCCGTTGTTGCGTGGGAAAATTATGGCAGGTGCTCTGCCGGCTTCACCCAAAATCGCAGCATTGCGTCATCGTAGATAAGGTGGATCGCACCGCTGCAAATATTCAGTCTCGTCCAGGCTGACGATCTGCGGCCCACCTTGATCAGGCAGGCGCAGACGGCATGTTGCGTGGGAAAAACATGGCAGGTGTTCTGCAGGCTTCACCCGAAGTCGCAGCATTGCGTCATCGTAGATAAGGTGGACCGCACCGCTGCAAATATTCAGTCTCGTCCAGGCTGACGATCTGCAAGCTGAGACTGGTTCCCCGCGCTTACCACATGGACACCAGGCTGTAGCCCGAGGCCGTCGTCCTCGACGGCTTTATATCATGGCTGGTATTGTTCTCCATTTCCAGTTGGCTGCCAGTTGGCATTTGGCAGTTGGCGGTTGGAATGCAGCCGGTCTACTGACACACAAATATGGTGACGTCGTCTCCAACAACCCTCGCCATTCCTTCATTCCTTCCCTCGCTGTTCCTTCCAAAGCCTCTAACATGTAGTCTCTCCCTCAGCTTCTTGGTACTAAGCAGGGTTCTAGAGACTAGGTCTAGCGCTCCTTCCAACAGCTCAGCTCTGCCGCGATGCAGACAGAGTACGAGCGCGCACTTGAGCGTCTCTGATCCCACGGCCACGTCAAGTCATTGCATCCACCAAATTCCACATGCCGTCCCCGCCACCCGGCCGTCCCCATCAACACTATCGGGCACACCATAGACCAGTCTTCGGTTCGAGACTGCTACCTGCTATCTAGCTCAGCCATATCATCCCATCGTCCCATCATCCCAACGTCCCATCGTCCCCATCGTCCCATCTTGCTCCACCCACACTCCCTCGCCATCCACGAAAACACCGACGGCTGGTCCTCCTTGCTCGTCTCGTCGACCCCATCATGGCCGTCGCCGGGTCTTCCAGTTCCCCCTCCGACTCCCACGACGAGAAGAGCCCCGTGGCATTGCCTTCCCATGCGAAACCGGAGATCACCCTCGCCATGTGCGAGGATGAAACACCCTTCGCCTGGCCCAAGGCCAAGAAGTGGTGGGTCTTGACTGTCATCTTCCTGGTCCAGACCTCCATGAACTTCAACACCTCCCTCTATTCCAACGGCCTCGGTGGCATCCAGGCCGAATTCGCTGTCTCGGCCCAAACCGCCCGTCTCGGCGCCACGCTCTTTCTCATCCTCTACGCCTTCGGTTGCGAGCTGTGGGCGCCCTGGTCCGAAGAGTTCGGCCGCAAACCTATCATGCAGGCCTCGCTCTTCCTCGTCAACGTCTGGTGTATCCTGGTCGCCCTGGCCCCCAGCTTCGGCGCCCTGCTTGTCGGTCGCTGTCTCGGTGGCCTGTCCTCTGCCGGCGGCAGTGTCACTCTCGGCATGATCGCCGATATGTTCGATGCCGACCACCAGCAGTATGCCGTTGCCTACATTGTTCTCTCCTCCGTCGGCGGCTCCATCCTCGGCCCCATCGTCGGTGGCTTCGTCGAGTACTATCTGCCCTGGCGCTGGTGCATCTGGGTCCAGCTCATCTTCGGCGTTGCCGTCCAGGCTCTGCACCTCTTGACCGTCCCCGAAACCCGTACCACCGTTGTCTTGACCAAGATTGCGAAGAAGCGGAGGGCCGCTGGCGACCACGTCTGGGGTCCCGACGAGATCACCCCCGTCATGACGCGCATGGACTTCCACGAGATCTGCCAGACCTGGTACCGGCCCTTCAAGATGTTCGCCACCGAGCCCATCGTCCTGGTGCTGTCGCTGCTGTCCGGCTTCTCCGACGCCCTGATCTTCATGCAGATCCAGTCCTTTAGTTTGGTCTACAAGCAGTGGAACTTCAACGCCTGGCAGCTGGGCCTGGCCTTTATCCCCATCGGCATCGGCTACCTGATCGCCTGGGCCTCCTTCGTGCCTGCCATCCGCCGCAACAAGGCCCAGCGCCTGGCCCACTCCGGTGACGAACACGCCCAGTACGAAAGCCGCCTGTGGTGGCTGCTCTTCACCGCCCCTTGTCTGCCCATCGGTCTGCTGATCTTCTCCCTGACCTGCAATGGCCCTCCCGTCCACTGGATTGGCACCATGGTTGCTTCGGCCATCATCGGCATCGCCAACTACGCCATCTACATGGCCACCATAGACTACATGATCTGCGCCTACGGGCCCTTCTCCGCCTCTGCCACCGGTGGAAACGGCTTTGCGCGCGACTTTCTCGCTGGTGTCCTCACAAACGCTGCTACGCCATTTTATACCAACATCGCCGGTCCGCAGAACATGCCGCTGCAGAATGCATCCTTCATTCTGTTTGCCATCGCCACCCTGCTTGTCCTCGCAGTCTATGCCATCTACTACTACGGCCCTACGCTGCGACACCGCTCGCCCTTCGCCCAGACGCTCGCCAAGGAGACGGCCGAGCGTAGCGGAGGCCAGCAGCCACCTGCCACGTCGGGAACTGCTTCTGATCCTGAGAAGACTAATACAGTGACCGCGGCTGGCGCACCACGTCCCAAGCTGGGACCTGGCAGTCGCACCAGCTCCTACCAGATCAGCAAAGATGTCGCGAGCAGAACGGCCAGCCGCCATGCAAGTCGCGCGCAAAGTCGCGCTCATAGCCTCGACAACGACCGCAGTGGCGAGCATCAGGGTGGCCCAGCTATGCCTCGTCATGACCACATGGGCCCACAACATATACATCATGGGGACCTGGAGAACAAGCTGTTTAAGCTGGGGCGTATTCAGAGTGAGGTGGAATAGAAGCCCCCAAATTCGGATCCGTTCCTATGGCCCGAGTGACGGTCTTTGGCATCATTAAAAATTCGTGTAGGGTAGACCAGCGAGAATGTGCAGTGCATGAGCGAAGCGTGCTGGCCCTGTAACGTGCCTTTCGACGTGGAAAAGTCGGGAGTTTTGGGCCATTTGTACCAGTGCTTTCGCCGGTCTGGCTTTCAAATGGCTTGGGATACAGCTATCCATTGGTCTATAGGCCGTTATATGACGGTGTATTAGAACACTAGATTGCATGTTGCAGTTGCGCCTTGTCCTACAGATACCCAATACCACTTTTGTTTTCAAGGTTTATCTTGTGCTTCTTATAGTCCCGAGGTGCTCTTTTAGCGCCTTTTCAAATAAAATTCCAATTTTACCAGTGTAAAATTCCGTTCTCTTTTTCATGAGTTTAGCCTATGCCCCATATTAAATGGGTACACTTTTCTTTTGGCATACGTATACCATAATGAATAAAAGTGCCAATATTAACGACTTTTTTTATGCATGTTCATTCACAAATCTTTCGCAATAATAATCGTTACCTTTATTATTTAAGGGTATCTCTTTATTCATTTCAACGTGTGTTGTATGTCATTTAACCAACATCTTGATATTCTTAACTTATAATTTAATGAATTTGTTCTATCGAATCGTGTTTACAGGCTAGTGCCTGGGCTGGTGGTCACCAGGGATCTAGCCCTAGGGGTTGCTATGTTCCTACTATGCTCTGAGTCATCCTGTTATGTGACCGGGCTACCCCTTTTGTGGTAGCTTGTAGCAGCTCCTTAGGAAAGGTTTTTTCCCTCTTTTTTTATCGAGGATAATAAATAGTATATGACCGTTTTAAACGATAGTTTTTACTTGATCTCTCTATATATTATCTTCGATTTTCCTTTTTTTCGACGGTATTTTCGCCATTTATAAACAGATAAAACTGAGGGTTATGTTTCCAACGTTTTAAGCCTGAACCCTAAAGTTATGGAAAAATATTTTGGCGTGTATGTTAGGGATCAATTTCAAAACCTCATTACAATATAATATAACTATTTAATTGTTTAATACAAACGATTTACCAAGATTTTACGTGCGAAGTTTATCGAGTGGAATTAAGCTATTTTCGAGTATATTTTACGTATAAGATAACGGAATAACGAGATATTAGCTACGCTAGTCGATCTGATTCGGTAATTGAAAGTCGTTACTAATACAACTATGTTTTTGGAGCAACTCGTGTTTCAAAGGAGGCCCGCTTTTAAATTATCTATAAATAATGTATTAACAATCGATATAATTATTGCATCGCCTTTTCCCGGAGACCGCGTCAACAATTACAACGGCTCGGACTTTGTTTATTCTCATTACCAGGTTAATATCTTATTCGATAACAATAGCCGTTAACAAATTATACGTAACCATTTCAACTGAATGGTTGAATTTTTTGGTGATATAGTATGTTTTTGAATATGAAAATTTACGATATAATATAAATTACATAAAGATCCATAGTTTCTCGGTAAAATTAAAATTTACCTTTACTTGATTTTTTTTAATTGGGAAGTTCTGTAAAAATCGCTATTAAATGTTATTACGTTTGCGGTAACAATGATAGTAATAACGACTATAATGTTTCTATAGTAATACTTTGCTCGTACTATTACGACCCGAACACGGTAAAAGCTATTATGACCTTATTCACGAATTTGAAATAAGAAGTTTGCAAACGGTTTATCGTTTTTTTTATTGATTGGAAAGTTTTGTTTGCGGAACTCAGTTATATATATTAAGAATTTACCTTTGAATTTGGTATTTAAAAGGAACCAATTAAAGATAGATTTGTTAACGTATTACTTTGCTTCTATATTTTTATGTATTACAATGAGTGGGTTGCATGTGTTGAATTTATCGATAGATAACTTTAAGAACTTTGTAATCGATATAGTAATATTAATTTAGTTAGTAATATTTGTGTTAATAATATAGTGCATAATGGGAATAGTAACAACGACGCGTCCGTTCGCGATAGCAAGAAAAATTTCATTATAATCGACGTTAAAGCTTCTTGAACCAGTAACAAATAATACGTTACCTAGATTAGCTTCTCGGAATTCTTTCATTGTAAGGACTTTGGCTTATACCTGAGATATGGAGCGGATGTTATCGTATTTGTACCTATTTATTAAATCTTACGTAACGCTTAAATAGCTTTGGTACCAAGGTTTATATCGTTATTTACCTTATTTCGTTTGACGATATCATTCATTTTTTGGGAGGAAAAAGTATAACTTTTATATATAATCGCATAGAGGTAATAAAGACATTTTAATTCGACCCAGTGACTTGACTTTATTCTTTCAATAATTTTCCATTCGTAGTAAATTTACATTGGAATTCCATTGAATTTTTTAACATTTTGATAGATATATATTGTAAATGTCATAGCGTTAAAAGTAAGCAGTTTCCCATTAATTAAAGTTATCGCATATTAATTGTTAACCCCCACAATTTAGTGGAGTTACCCAATATACATTGAAGATTAGCTTATGGCTTATTGTTTTATAATTTCTTTTAATATTAACCTCGGTATATATTATTATCGAATTTGAGTTTATATTTTTATAACGATATTTCTGAGTACAAATTAGATGTAGTACCAACTCGTAATTGTCAACGGTTTAAAGCATGTATTGCTTTTGAGACAAATAGGTGATTATAGTATATAGAAACGGGTTTTTTCGTCAATAAAAAAGAAACTTAAAGGGTAAGATGTCACCCCTTTTTATAATATACTTTGTAAATATCGGTAAGATCTCAAGCCTATAAGGTTCACGTGAACATAAGGTCTTTGAAGAGTAATCAGAATGATTAGTAGTTGTAGTATAAAAGATGATGATTTATCCAAGAAGAAGAATATAGAGGTATATGCCACAAGTAAGGGCTTATAAGCCCCCCACCCAGAACGTATTACTCTGCAATATTTCATTTAAATTGATCCACGTATTGCTGTCGGTTTGGAATAGCTATTTCAAACCGATCTATATATAATGCACTTAGCATCTTACAAAATTACAGCCTGTAACGTGACACGTTACCGTACAGCCTGTAGGAGTGTACCCTGAAATATATTACACTATTACTTAACCTATGTATACTATTTATAAGGGTATATAATAATATCTATATAGGTAATCTCTTTTTTCTTCGTTATATACTCCGTACTTATAGCCTAATAGTAACAATATTATTTGTAGTATTAATTATAATAGGTTTCAATTAGAAGTTTCCGTAGTAATAGTATTATTATTGTTTTAATGGCAAAAGGTTTAAATCAGAAAGTTTGACTAGGATTAACAAAGTTTAGCTGAAGTAGTAATTATTATTCAGGTTTGGTTCATATAACTAAAGCAAGGCGATATAGTTAGTAATAGCGTTTTTCATGATGACTAACAGAAGTAATTACGTAAGGCTAAGGACGTAATTACGTATTAAGTTAAAATGAAAAGATATATCGCTATCGGTTTAAGTAAAACTTTTTTCCTTTTTCTTTTAAAAACGTATAGTTCAAACCGATACAAATCCCTACCCTAACTTAACCTTGATTCCCTAGAATTAAACAAATCGCTTAAATAGGTATATTTTTGACTAAAACTTATATATTAACCTAGTTATCAAATAGATACCCCGTCAAAACTGAACGGTAAAACGCCGTTTGACGCGAAAGCATTGGCTCGTCGCCGTCGCCGTAGCCGCCGTAGCCGCTGCCCTTAACACTATTACCACCAATAATAATAGCCTTCTCTTATCGGGTACAATTTCTTTTATTACCGTTACGCCTCCCGCTTCTGTTACCCCGCTCGCCTTTACGCCGTTAAATCCCATCGCCGCCATACCACTTAGCCCCGGCATCGCCTCCGCCCCCTTTCCCGCCCCTTTCCCTAGCTTTTAAGGGGAGGAGTGAATGGGCCTTAAAGGTTATAAAACTTATATTTTTTTACAGGTAAAAACCTTTTTACCTATAAAATCCCCTTTACACCGAAAATTTATGTCAATGTAATTACTTTAAAGTACGTATATTTTAAATCGATTTATTTATATACCTTTAAACTTTTTTTACAAATAAAAAATACAAGGCGAATTTCCTTTACTACCTTAAACTTCGTATTGTTAAAATACGTTGTAAAGCTTTTTTAACGCGTTAAATGTTAAAACGACATACATGGGTCCGTAGTTTCAAGCTGTTAATAAATAAGCCTTATATATCATATATTGGGATTACGGCTGCGGTTAAATTCATTGACGACTATCACGAAAACAAAGGACATTACACTCGTTATTACCGTTACAAATAAATTAATAACTCGTACACCCCCGTTCCGGTAATTTTGGGGCTATGAACCGTAACCATACTTCGCAACCGCCGGCTTATTAATAAGTTTGAACCGAATTTTGAAAGTTTCCCTTCATAAAAATATACAGTTTTAGGATATTCGGAAAACAAATCGTCGTAAATAATTAAAATAAAATAATACTAATTAGTAAAAGGCGTTAACCGGAAGATTAGGGAAACGATAGCCGTTATCACCGTTTAAAAACTGGGTTTACGTATATATTATGTAAATAAATTCGATATCGTTATTATATGTCGTCATGAAACGGATATTCCCTTTTTTACAATTTTACTTCAAGGCATTACTAATAAGGTATAAAGCCATATCATTATTAACATTAATATTATTGTTAACGGTAATTACGGTAACGTTAATATAAAGGGGGAAAATAACGGAGAAAATGGTAGGGATGCGACGACGTCTCCCTTTCCTATTAATAGTAAATAAATACCCTTGGGCTGTGTTGGCGTATCTAGTTACAATATAATACATTGAATAGTCCTTTTATAGCTTTTTATAAAATAATTGTTAAAAGTAATAAACGTAACTTGAAATGAAAAATAAAAAAGGTAATATACTATAATCGATACTATGTTGTAAAATTAAATAAAAAGTAAAAAAAATCGAAAATCGATACGAATAGTTGTATTTAACACAAGGAAAATCGGTAATCGACGTAAATAATCAATTGAAAAGTATATAAAACGTAAATCGGCGTAAAAAGAATATATAGACCAATTCGAATGAACGAAAATTGATATAGCGTAATAATTTATTAAAGTTGTAAAACCTTTTGAATAACCGTAATGAATAATTTATTTACAAATATAAATATTCTAATACATCGTTCGGTATAACCTTGGTCATTACGTTTACCGGGTTCAATTAACAATTAATTTATTAAGTTTTTATGATTTCTTAGCGTTCGTATGATTCTCATAATATTATAATATCTATTATTAACCACTGTTTATTCGTAATACTCAAATTAACTAGGTATTTATAAAGCTAAAAGAAATGAATGTAAACATTAAAGTAAATTGAGCGTAAATGAAAGTTAAAAATAATTATTGTGATCGTTATTATTATAGTAATACCTAAATCTAAGTTTTTAATTATGTTATAAATTTCGAAATCTTAGACGCTCTTCGTAATGCTTTTATACCTAGTACAGCTTTAATAGATGATATTTACTTTAAACGTAAAGACTTTTTAAGTTTGTATTTCGTTACTTAAAATTAAAATAAAGCCGGTTTATAAATTATAATTGCTATTATTAGCGAAAAGGCTATTAGTAAAAACAATTGGTTTTACAATATCTATATTTAAAGGTACGAATTTCAAGTCGTATTTCGAATTATGTATTTACCGAGAAAGTCGTTTATTACACGCCTTATACGTATCGTCTGTCGGGTCGGTTTAGTATTACGCGGCGATTGAAAGGTTAAATACCGCCTTTAGTTATATTATAAAAGCAACTTAAGCACCGTGTATACGTTGAAATTTATATTTTTCGGCCTTTTTTACTTTATTCAGAACTATAAAGGCAATTTTGTTCAACTAACCGTTTTATGTAATACTTAAAATGTCGTTTTGAAAGGTAATTGCAATGTTATTAAAATTGATTACATAGTTTTCTCTTAGGTACGTTTTGAGTTTAGCTTTTAAGTCGGGTTTTAAAAATTTCCTCTTTTTAGATACGGAAAACGAAGAATGACATAGTATTATAATGTTGTTCGTTTATATACCCGTTAGTATAAATCTTTTCAAACAGGCTGTTAATACTAATATGTATAGGTCGAAGGTAGAATTAATTATTTCGAATCGTTTTCGATAGTATTTTAAATAGTTTTTATACTAATAAACACCGGCTTCAATTAAGCTGTTAAGTAGTTTTATAATACGTAAAATCGTATTAGATAGGTGATGTTACCTAAGGTTATTAGGTATATTAGTATAAATCTATCGGTTAAGCCGTTTTTATATTTGGCATAAGCTTACTTTATATTTCGAAATTCGATATATAAGTTATAGGGATCTCTAAATGGGGTAACGAATGTAAAAATCAAACGATAACTCGCTCGTTATAATGTAAATAATTAGGTTATAATTTTTTTTTTGCATTTATCGTTATATCCTTTTATAAACTGGCGGGTGTTTTCTTAAGGGTTTCCGATTTAATTTTTTACCTTGTGAAAGAGGCGAGTGAGAAACATCATATAAATACCATAAATAGCAGAATTGAAACGTTTAAAAAGAAATATATTCTTGTCGATTAGGGCTGAAATTTCTGTTCAGGTAAATCATACGAATAAGGTATCTAGAGTGGTAATAATGACTTCGCGACGAAGCTTTAGGCTAAGTTCACTATTTTCCATTTACTTTTACGTAATAAAGGAATTTTTAGTAAAGTTTTTAGGGATTTTTTCGATTTTCGAACCGAAGGGGCGCATTTGATGGCGAAGTTTTAGTGGGGTTGGTATGAATAGGACGCTTTTATATAACGTTGTGGGTTTAAATTCGCGTTTTACGGGTAAAAATAAAGTTAGGTTCGGTTTAAATTCGCCGTTTTGAGTGACTTCTTATAGGCGGTTCTACTTGTCCTACGGTTTCGAAACGTTCCTTTTAACTTCTTTTTTATATTCGCGTATCATTATTGAACTAAACAAACTCGTTCCATTTATTAAATTAACTAATACATTATAACCTTTCAATCCATTACACCCTTAAAGGATAGTCCATTAATCCTTCGTTTTTCAAACCAAAACATCAAATTACAATAAAAAATTCAAAACGGTAATTTTACATGGGTTATTTTTATAATGAACGCTCTAAATATATTGTTTTTTACTCTTAATAAACATAGTACCGTTATAACTTTGACTATAGAATTAGCCATTTATACCATAGATAGGAATGTGATAGAGTTTATATAAATTTTTGAGTGGACATTAAAGACGAAAAGCGTAGAGACAAGTTTACTTAGGTTAAAGGTCTTATTAAAGATATTAATGGCTATTTAAAAGATGAATTCCTTAAAACTAATACCTTTTAATGTTTTCAACAATATTTTATAATCTATTTTTAATAATTTATAATATAGTTTACATTTTCTAATACCTTATGAGGCTTTTATCACGATTTACCTACACTCGTTACTGGTTATCCGAGCCTTCGTACAGTACTCGGTAAATTCAAAAGCTGAACCAACATCATATATAATCCAATTTAAAGTTCCGAAGTAAATGTTTAACCAAAAATTAAGTAAAACGTCCAAATAGTTTATAATAAAAACATTTTGTGTAAATCGGGAGCCCTAAAATAATGTTATCATGTTAATGACGTAAACAACCTGTTGGCTATTTAAATACATAATATTAATAATTAATTTGTGATTGAAATTTATATCGTTTTTAAGGCGGAATTTAAACAGTTGTAAGGCTTGTAAATATAATTAATACTCGTGGCAAAACCTTTCGATAACTTCAAATACGGTTTTTCTTACTTTTATATAACTTACGGTATAAAGTAGGTGTAAAGGGCGTTTTACAGCCGGAAAGCTGAATCGTCGGTATAAAGCCCGTGATTTTAACTAGGTTAAGTAAATAACCTTAATTATACGTGTTTCTGAGAAAAACTATAAATAGCTGAGTTTAAGCCTAAATGGTATATATACGTTGTTTAAAATGGAGATAACTTAATTAGTCGTATTTCGAACCTTAATTCCAAACGTATTTATATTAGATGATTAAAGTTCAAATAATGTTTTAAGATCCATTACGTAAAACGTCATCGGTCCGAATCGCGTATTTATAACGACCGTTCCGAACAACGTCGCTCTACCTTTAATAAATAGGATCTTTCGGTATTTTCCTATTCGGTTTAGCCGAAACTTCGGAAATCTCGTCGTAAGTGCATTGATTTACCGCTTTCCGGCCGTTAAGATTTCGGCTACGTTAATATTAAGAATAATACAATGAACCCTGGTTTCGTATTTTTTAGAAAAGGTACATCACGAGGTTATATAAGCGTTCACTACTTCAGTTACGTAATTTAGGCCTATAATATATATAAAAAAGGCGTTTAACAAATCGGAGAAAATAAGTTAGGCGTTATTGTCATTATAAGCTAAGAGGTAAATATTATTATATTTAAGATCGTCTTTTCCAGATATATTTTCATAAAGGTAGGTGTTGGGTCCATTAGCTATACCTTCGTACTCGGTTACGTTTATTGTAAAATTAGTTTTTATCCTATTTTCCAAATTACATTCAACTTAAAACTGTCGTTGAATTCAAATTGATTCATGAGCGGGGTGGTTTGTAAATTAACAGCCAACTTTGCCGTATACGATACACCATTTTTAAAGATATGTAGAGTTTCGTATATCTTTTCGCAAGTATTTCTATAGTTTTGGTACGTTTTTTCAGTATCTAAACGATAGTCTCTATCCTTCATTATTAGAGTTTTTGTTTTGGTACCTATACTTTGAACGTTCGTTTTTCCTCGAGTAAACCTTTAATATCCGGTTTAAAACCTGGTAAATTGTCTCGGGGAGGTCTGTTTTAGTGATTTGGGCTTCGCCTCTAGTCTTATTAGTTACAACTATTCACTCGAAATTTATCTATCGGTGTATAAAGGTTTATAGTGATATTTTTGATCTTATATAAAAGGCTTTCAATTCCTTTTGTAATTCAAAAAGTATGAAGTAAAATCCGGGTTTGAATAGTAGGCCTTTATCATTACTTAAATAAATAGTTTATTGCCGTTATATCTCGGTCCTAGGGTTACCTAACACTTTCAGAACTTTTTTAATAAGGCGGTAAGGATTTTCTGCGGGCTTTTATCGGCATTTTCCTACTGGGTTTTCATGGATTCCTAAATCGTGCCGGTCTAAACCCTATTGTAAATTTTAAAGTTAATTTCCGTATCGAAGTAAAACCTTAAGCGATTGTAACCCTTTGTAAACATATCCACTTTCGTAAAGTAGTATATATATTAATACTTAACTTATGCAGAAAGTATATAAGTTAAAATAATATGAACTTGAAATAACTTGTTATCTCATTTTTTATACGCATTTATTATTACGCGTATTTTACTGTTAAGTACGTCGTATAGCTAGCCGCTGTTATGATTATACCTATTGCATAGCCTGGCAAAGTTAGTTAACTTTATAAAGGTATTTCTATTAGTAAGCAAACAATATAGTGAGATATAGCAGTAAGGATTGTGGTCGATAAGCATTGGTTCGTACGGTACGTATTAACGTTTTACGTCGTTTATTATCTTTTAAATTAGAGTGTTTTCCGTTTTTAGGCTGATTATTGTTTCCTGGGACGGGTTGTTCTTTGTTTTTCGGCCGATCCTATTATAACTAAGCGGGTTATTTCTAGCGCTCAGAGTGTGTTTTTGTCCTTATATCGGTTTAAATTTGCGTTTCAGGGAGGCTTCGTATCCTACTCTCGTTGTAAACAATCGTTACGGTACGTTTTCCTTTTTCGTCGATTCCTTCAATTTTGTATTTGTTTTCCAGCGGGCGTTCAATCTTACTAAACGCTGTATCTCAATTTATAATGACTGTTTATAACCCCGGTTTACAACCTCAAGTAAGCGTTTTTAACGTTTTTTCAAGTAAATTCCATTTAAAAACTTTCCATTTTTCATTTCCTCGTCCGTTTTTTTCTATATTTGTATATTCTTGGACGTTACAAATAAGGCTTTTATAATACGGTTATTACTTTGACCAGTTATATTGATAATTTTACTATGTAATTTTTTTTTTTTTTGGATTCTTATAATTATACAATTTATAATTCGTTTTATATTTAGCTTTTAATCCTTCGTTTGTTTTAAAGAAATTTCATTACGTCGCTTCTTCCAATTTCTCTATGAAAATAGTTAAAAATTATATTGGTAACGTAAGTGTTTGGCCTATAAAAGTTCAAATCTTCCACTAGTACCTCGATTCTTTTATCCTATAAATTAAGGGTTAAATGCTTTAAAATACTATTGTAAAACGATATGTATATAAAGAGTTACTTTATACATTGGTTAGCCGTTATTAGATTCATTTTTAGTAAAGCTATTAAATATTCGTAAAGGATAGGTAATATATGGGTTGAAGTAATTTTAAGTTTAGGGTAATTTGGTAAATAAAATCAAATAAGATAATTAAAACAATCGGAATTCAACTTAATAACGTTTATTAGTATAAATTGATTTTGAACGATATGTAAATAAGCGGTAATTGCAAATCATTGAAACGTTTTAGATTCAATTTTTTCAACATTTTTAACGTTATATTAGCTTATAGATCATGAAAATCAAGGACGTTGTAATGCTAAATTTGAAATATACAATAAGAACGTAAGAAAATAAATAAGGTAAAAGGAATATAATTCTTTCGTCCAGTATTTGGTGGTTGGTTCTTATTATCGTGTTATAACAAAACTTTGTAAACGGATCGGTTTATTATTTGATATATAACCGATATTATTAAGGTGGTCGGTTTGGTAATTTGTTTGTAATCGAATTTGGTAAGACGATTTGTACAAATTATCGAAAATCGAATAAGTTCCAACGAAGGGTTTCGAAACTTGGTGATTTTGGTTTATGTAGCCTAATACATAATAACCCACCATTCAAAAAAGTCCCGAGTACATTTAAAACGTTAATACAAGTTGACGGTAAACGAAACAGGGCTATTATTTTTAAAGTTACTCTAGATCTTATAGTATTATAACGTTTCGAATTTTTTGGCTTTTCCGCGTAATTTCATACTCCCGTATGTTTTTCATGAGTAATAGTGTAAAAATATATGTAATTAGAACCGTTTTAATATCCCGTTTTAAGTACTTAACTTGTATCTGTCTTTTTTCCCCTTAGCTATTTGAAGTCAACCTAATCGACTTCTCATTATTATTGGTAAGGTCTTAAGCCTATAAGATTTACGTAAATATAAGGTTCTTCAAAATTGATTTAAATAATTATTAATTGTAGTATGAAAGATTATAATTTATCTAAGGAAAAAGTATGAAGAGGTGTATGCTATAGGTAGAGACTTATAAGCCTTCCATCCAGAAAGTATTACTTTGGAATACTTCTTTTAGACCAATCCACGTATTGCTATTGGTCTAGAATAGCCATTCCAGACCAATTCATACATTATGCATTTTGCGTTTTGGAAGAGTGTAGCCTATAGCGTGACACATTACCGTGTATCCTGCAGGAGTGAACTTTGCAATACATTGCAGTGCTACTTAATCCACGTATACTATTTATGAGGGTATATAGTAATATCCAAAATAAATTTAGGAGGCATTGAATTATTAATACGTCACTTAACATGATCTCACTTAAATATATTAATAAGGCGTTCGCCTCGAAGTTACCCATTTTGATTAACAATAAGCTTCCTTATACCTTAAGGAATATAAGTTCCTATTCAGCAACGCTCCAATAGAAAAGTTTTTTACTTATAATTACAAAGCCCACTACTAAATTTTTATTTAAAATAATAATTAGGGTTAGGTTTTAAAGTTTTTTTAGTGGCCTTTATATGTTATGCTATAGGAAAATCTTTTGGTTTTACAAAAAACTTTGACCGAGTTGTGAACTTTGGGTTATATTCGTTCAAATAGCTTTTTAAAGGGGACTGTTGGTATGGTTTTATCGTTGAAATATAGTCGATTCGAATTAGTCGAAGTAATTGGTTCTACATTGAAAGAGGTTGATGTATTGTTCTAGGTTTTACAGATCGCTAGTTGGTCTACATAGTAATTTGTATAGCTACTTGTTGAGTCTGTACCTCATTCTGAATTGAGCATATACTGTAATTAATTTGCAATTTATACAGTAGACCTATAAAACAAAACAATTAATTTGCATATAGTATAGTTTATTTCACTATATGTAAAGTTGATTTACTGTATTCTAATTGATATTATCTTAATACTAGCGGTTTTTCGTTTTTTACTACTACGATAGTACGGTCGACAAACTTTTCTAGTTACTAATAAATTACGCCCTCGTTAACTAGCCAAACCCATACCAGGTTCACAGCTGAATTAACCCTCAAATACCTTTATTTACTTTACGGGCCCAAATTCCGAATTTTTCAGTTTCCAAAAAAAGGTTTTTTGCTATAAACATATACAGACCCTCAATTTAACTATTATAATCAAATAAGTTATCGACTCTGGTTACTTGGTAGTTTTACAGTTTACTAGGGCAACACTATTCGCCAACTCATGACACCTTACTAAATAGTTGAATAACGTAACCTTTAATATGTATAGTTAACCTATTATTATCTGTAAACCTTTTAATTGCTCTATATAGCAACTTCTTCATTACAATATTTATAAGATTATTCATACTATTAATTAATTTGAACTCTTTAATATCTTTTCCTTTGTAGTATTTATGGAGTGTCATTACATAGATTATCAAAAGTTTTTCGCTAGTGGTTCCGAATTTTGAAAGGCACTGAAATAGGCTCCTCAAATCGTTACAAATTACCATGAGGATAAAAGAAATACTTAGCTGCCTGATAACATAGTTAATTGTTTTCCACAATTTTATACCTATATCTGAACTAAATATTAAACTGTAAAAATTTGAGATGAACACGTGTTTTAGTATCTCTTTGAATTTAATAGAGGTTTAATAAATTAAGTATTCGACGTTACTAAACTGTTCTTTTACTTTTTCTTTATTTATAATAGTTATTGGAAAGCCAATCTATAACGACATTGTTACATTATTTGTAAAGAGCTATCCGTAAAGTTTATTAACTTGGCTCTCAATAAGTCGATCGGGTTAATATTCATCCATAGGTGGATGTTTTCATCTATTACTCTAGATTTTTGGTAGGGCTTTAGACTTTACAACGTTGTTGATTCGATTGGTCAAAATAACAGTAGTATTGCAGCAGTAATATGGTGAATGTATTGTTTTAGGTTTGGCAGACCGCTAGCTGGTCTGCACAGTAATTTGTATAGCTAATTGTTTGGCTTATACCCTAGTTCAAAGTAGAGCCATACTACACTTGACTGGTAATCAATTGCAGTAGGCCTGCAAGAAACAATACATCCAATTTAAAGTTCGTATAGTTAATTTCACTGTAAGTAAAGTTGACCTATTGCATCGTAAATGCTATTATCATAACATCAACGGCTTTTTAGTTCATACGCATACATTAATATAGTAAACCAATGTTTCTATATAAACGCTAAACTGTGACCTTGTTAACTAGCCGAACCCCTATTAATTTTAATCAACTTTTAAATTGAATTATACCCAATTACATACAAATTAACCCCGATTATCTTTCATTAACCCACGGCTTCAAGGTCCTACTTTATCGACTTTTACACAAAGATTTTTCGTCATCAGCCTTTGTAAACTTCCACTTTAATCTTGCCAATTAAATAATTGCCTATTGTTAGTCCCTTGGCAGTCTTTTAGTTTACTAGTATATATTTAGCTATCGATGTCACGAGGTTTCAATTTACCAGGGGGCTTAACAACATATCCCTCAATATGTATGGTCAGCCTATTGCTATCTACAAACCTTTTAAGAGCCTTGTTGGGTAATGATTTTGTTGTAGTACTAATATGAGTATCTTTGCCGTTAATTCACCAGAATTCCTAAATTTTCTTTCCTTTATAGGCTTCGCGGAGTTCTTTCACATTGATCATTAGACGTTTTTCACTAATACTTCCTAGTTTCAAAAAGTATTCGAATAGGTTCCTCAGATCGGTATAAATTACTACAGGGATGGGAAAAAATTTCAACTACTTGGTAATAACTTTAAGGATTATTCACATTGTTATACCTACATTGATGCTTATTATTATATCATAAACCTTCGAATTTGATACGTTTTGTGTAATCCTTTTATATTTAACAAATTTCTAGTAAATTAGGTTACTAATAATACTTAACTGGGTTATCCGCATATTTTTATTAACGAAGGTTATTAGGAACTCGATTTATAAAAAGAAGTCGCTGTTATTTGTGAAAAACCTATTTATAAAGATTATTAACTTGACTTTCGATGGGTTGATCAATACTATATTAATCCCCCGGTTTAGATTCCGTATTTGTTAGTTAATCCTCCTATTAATCTCTTTAAAGTCGTTAAGTATTGGATCTTATACTTACGCCGCGAGAAAGAGGTCATCAAAAACCTTCAATTAATATAGAGTGGCAATATAGCTATTAGGGGTAAGCTATGTTAGGTACCATTAGGTCTTAACTACGTTAGTCTAATTTATTATAGCCAAATTAGTACTCTGGCTCTTTTGGAGAAAGTTAAGCCCGGTATTAATACCAAGTATACGTATTGACGGTCCGTTAAAGTTAAGTTAATTACTCTTCGCTAACGTCATGACCGGCTTACAACTTTAAAATTTAAAGTCTCTAATCGTTTATCATTCCGATGGTATAAAGCAAGCTGTTTTAACGAAAAAAGTATCGTTAATTTATATACCTATTAAGACGAAATCGTTTTCATATATTACTAGTAAATAAGGGTCGTATATTAAAAACTTCGTAGCTAACCGTAATTTGAAGTACAACTAGCAGGTTAGAAACTAGTGGACGCCTGTTTTAGCTATTCCATATTGTTATAACCCAGACAACGGTTGGGTCAAGAAACAGGCCAGTATGCAGCTGAGATATGGAGAGCTTATAGTATAACATATCAGGCGAGGAACATCTCTTATGTAAGGAAAGTGACTAAATAAGTCACGTGATGGATCATTATGGTTTAGTTACTGATCCAAATTGAGGCTACATATGATCAATAAGGATTAGCGACCGATCCAAGGTAAGACAGCACTAGATCAGTAGAATCAGTGCGGTGATCCAAACGATCTAGTACTGAAGATAGCATGAAGGCAATGGGATATAAGGACACGGTCAGTACCATAGATAGCATTTCCTTCATAGCTCTTCAGTTGTCAATCTAAGTATTCAGTCTCGGTATATTCTGAATAGCCTCACGGCTTTTGATCATTACTTGCACGGTTGCGCTATTGTTTACTCAGCACCTCTGCTACTTTCTTGAAAACATAAACCCTTTGACACCTTCTATATACTCACGGGTACTTAGTGTGATCATTACACGTATAAATGTTTAATATATCGTATTACTATACTTAAGGGATAGATAGGTTCTAATTCTTATTGTAATTCCAATAGTACGATTCGCTATAAATTCTTTACTAATTATGTATAAGCTTACGTGATATTTCGGCTACTAAAGGTAAACTTGCCTTCAGTTTTAGATAATAAACTTATTACTCAATCTACTATCAACGCTAACTAATCTTTTAAATCGTTAGCGATTACGTAAGGATCTAGGTTTAAATTTTATTACCGTATCCTTAAGTGATGAAGTATAATAGTTTGTATTACCACCCCATAGTCTTACTTTTCGTCTCGTGGATAATCCTCGACTTAAAAATCGTAATATTTGGGGTTTTAAGGTTAAAATCGGCCTTTGATAAGAATTGTATAACTCTTTGAGTTCATACGCTATTAATTTCAACTTCATTGCTTTCCTTAATGGGTTTTCCGAAAGTCTTAATAATACCTTATACTCGAAATTTTAATACCAAGTTTTTATTATCCTTTTGTTTATGCTTTCTTGAACAGTATTGTAAATACGACCCGGCATATATTTCACTTTCTTAACGTTCCTTTTTTTTAAAGATTGTTCGCATTAATGGTAGTTTATGGCTTATCTATAACGGGTAAAAAAGGTTCGTATTAACTCCGTCATTGAATTGAAGGGTTTTTGTCGTTAATAATTCTAATATAAAACTTAACTTGGGTTATACGAAATATTATTAAATCTTTAGTAGTTTTATCAACTGCTTTAAAATTAACGATACTTAAAATCTTATATAGGCACTTTCATTTGCCTGGCTCTTGTTATACGAGGACTTTACTTTATAACGACAAAATAAGCAAATCGATGATTAAAAGCCGTTCCTTTTATTAAGGTATTCATTACCTAACAACATGCTTATTCTTTCCACGATTCCTTCAGTACTTTTCCGTAGGCTAAAGCTCGCTTTTAGGTATTTTGTAATAGCGGACATTTAGTCGTCAGGCGTGAATACTCTCCGAAGACCAGTAACGTCGATATTAGACCGTTAAAGCCCATAATATCGTTTAGGCCTTTCAACGTTCTTTAAAAGCGTGATTTCGAATCCAAAAAGCCTCCAATTCCTAGTATAAGGATATTATACATTCGGTGAAGTGGTTGTATACCCTTTGAACGTTTTCAATACTTTAGTAAGCTTTTACAAGCACTTGTTTATACTAAGTACCTATTATTTTAATATATTTCTAAAATTCCACCATTGTGAAGTTGGTGTCGGTATTGTAAACGACGATTTTTGGTAAATCCAGGAAAGTGTTAATCTATAGCATCCTTTTTATTTCCCACGTATCTTTTGTTGAGAGGGACTATAAAAACTTGTCTCTTTAAAAACAGGTTACGAAGTAAATGACGTAAAAACAAATCATTATTTAAGTAAAAATACATCAATGAAAACCTCGTGGTTAAATTCCTTAAAGTTTTTTTAATATAAACTTAAATTTTCGAAGGGCTTAGGTATATATCTCATAATAATCATAACACTTTTCAATATTATTTAAGGCAAAGTATTTCATATTTTTATAATCAACAGAATTCACGACTTTATATAACTTATTAATATCCAGGTGGTTAAAACGTAGGTATAATTAATGTTTTTCCGGTTTAGTGAGGTTTAACATTACTACTTTAAGACCTTAAAGATAAAACCATAAGTACCCTTACTCAAAGGTAAGAGGAAACTTTTAGACGTTTTCAACCAGCTCTTCGTCATTAATATTAATGTTAACGCCAATGATTTTAATATCATTGAAGTAAATACGGAAAACGGAAGAAAAATTAGTGATATAAAACGTAATCAACCTAATAATAGCTTAAAATACCATTATCTCTTGTAATGATAGTTATTCTCCTAGTTCGAAGTTAACTTTAACTTTATTGGTATCGTAACTATTCATTTCAATACTCATAGTACTTTCTCCCCGTAGTGCTACGTATTACAAATATCTTCTTTCAAGTACTTTGTTACCTTTATATCTAATATAATACCTGAAAATATAAAATTCGCATAACTATTGTAAAATTTAAATCAATATAAGTAGTAAGAGGTTTAATTAAGACAGAGTTAGGGGTTTTAATCGCCAGGTGGAACAAAAAGGTATAGTTTACTAGTTACTAAGCCAAGTCAAAAGTAATATCTTTATATTGTCTAATTACTTTAGGGGTATTATCGCTGTTAACTGGCATGTCTATTTAGAAGTTTGTGATTTAATTGAAATAATCCTCATCAAAATTATTAGAGTATTATATGAAATATATTACCTTTTTATTCTTTCGCTTAGCGGTGGGGTTGAGGGTGAACTGATAACCAGACTTAATATAAATTTAATATCTCCTATCATCATTACGATAACAGTGTTGATAGTTAATTAATTCGTTGAAATCTAAGCCTTATTAGCGCTAACATTGTTGCTGCCTTTGGTTTATAATCATTGGGCCGGACCTTAGGAGTTAAACGAACTTGTAACTATACTTAGGATCGACGTAATTAACTATCGTAAAGTATTTTTCATTTATGTTACGAAAATTACCGATTTAGGGGTCTATACTAACCGAATTTAGTATACGTGTTATCACAGTTATAAGAGAAAAACGTAACTGGTAATAAGCTTCCTCAAATCGAGTCTAGGAGTTGTAAGGTGTATTCGAACTCGCTAACACCGTAATTGCCACCCGTACCTATTCGCGAAGTATAGCTTCGCCAGTAAAGGATTTTCCAATTATTTGCTGGCACAGTATCAATTTGTCAAGCAGCTAGTTAAGAATATCTATTAGTGTGTCCTTCTTTATTCCTTGCTATTATCGTAATTTACCACGTAATAGCTTAGTTTGTATAATATTTGATTAGGTAGACGTCGTATTCGAAGTGGTTTTCTATAATATTATAAACTTTGTGATATGTAGTTATTCAGGTTAGGGATGTTATTGAGTAATCCTTAGCGTGCCTTATATGAATTCCGGAAAACAGTAAGTGAAATCCCCAAAAAGAGAACCACAATTTACTTACATTTTTTTGAAAAAGGCGTTATCTTTGTATCGAAAAGGTTATAAGGCTTTTTTTCATACTTTTTTATATCGTTCCAGATTTTGGCATCGTCCGCAAAATGCTTGTAATTAATATTAAATATTTTAATAGGTCCTAAAGGCGGGTTGCGATAGTTATCCCAATTTTCATGAATAGTATTTCCTTGAAATTTAAGCCTTAAAAACTCCAAAGCACTGTATTAAGGATAACTTCTAATCGTTTGTCCTAAGGGATAAAGTTTTATAATAAGACTTATAATGAGCTTTTACGTATAGGCAAACCTGCCGTAAAAATGCTTTCAAAAGACTTGAGGATTTTTATTAAATCGTAGGGGGTAAGAGGGACCTAAAGGTTTTAAGAAACTTAGCAATTGTGCTTGATGAATTGGTGTAAAGCGCTAACTTTAATCCCTTTGCCCACGTCAGTGGCCACTGCTTTACGTTCCTTGCCTCTCATAAAAACGTATTTCGCACTTTCGCGTCAAAGTACTAGGTTGCCGAGAAAATTAACAGTTTTTTTTTTTATCGTTAGCGCATAAAAAAGCTTAACTTAACTAAAGATAAATGGGATGTTTATGGGATCGCGTGTAAGGGCATTAATATTCTTTAATACCCTTTCTCTTAGAGCGTAGGTCTTAAGGGAATTTTTCAAGTTAAACCAACTCGCAAAGGGTTTTTAGTAACTTAGTCGAGCTTTTCTTTAGTACTTAAATCCCTCAGCGTTTAATTTTAACCCTTAATTTCAACTTAACTATCTTTTGAGTCATCTTTTACTTATTAATTATCTAGTCGTAGAAAAACTTACAATACTTGCTCAGAGTACGGTCAGAGTTTTCGCCGCCATTATATTTTACGATATAATAGTTGATTAAATTAGGTAAATTCTTTTCGGTTAAATCTTTATTAATATAGTATCCCTAAAGATCGTAATTATAGTATTTTGCAAAAAGTTATTCAAGAGCCTTAATTGCTTCTTTATTAGCGGGATTGGTAATAGCTTTAAATTAAGCTTTAATGTTAGCTATTCAAACGTTTTAGTTTATATAGAACGTGTAAGGCGAAAAACTTGGTATTGAAATGTAAAGTTGTGTGGAAACTTAGTGATTTGGTATCAGGTCGTTAAGCGTGGTTTTTTTGACGCGACTTAACGATTCTTGGTGTTTTCGCTTAAAGTAGCGAACTTAACAATTGAATTAATGTAAGGGAAGTCAAAAAGTTAAAGTAGGTGCCAAAGTTTTGTTTGAAGGGTAAGGTCGAGAGTCGTTTATTATTATAGGTTGTTTAGTGTAAGAACTTAGTTGTTTTTCTATAATAGTAGTACCCTTAGTAATATTAATTTTACCATTTGCTAACTTGCCAAGCTTTAAGACTTCCAATAGTCAATCGTTACATTTTTAAAAAAGACATATAAAAATTTCTTGGTATTTTTAATATCGATACCGTTGTTACCTTTAAGCTACAATGAAAACTGAAGTAGCTTAAAAGTATTCTTTACTTACTACCGTGAAAACCGACTCAGCGGTAGAAACTCTTCGTAACAATCTTTCCTTTACCCTAGTCGCCGTTGTTTATATAAAGCGTAACCAGAAAGTGGTTTTTTTCCTTACTTAGCTTATTCGTGTTTAAACCAATAAATACTGATCAATATTGGTAGAGCTTTAGACGTTGTAACTTTGTTGATTAGATTGGTCAAAGTAGCAGTAGTATTAAGTGGTCAAGTAGTGTTGTATTGTCCTAGATTTGGCAGACCGCCTGCCGGTCTACACAGTAATTTTTATAACCAATGGCTTAGCCTGTGCCCTAGTATGAAGTGGGGCCATGTTGCTCTTGACTTGTAATCAATTGCAGTAGGCTCGTACAAAACAATGCACTCAGCTTCCAGTTAGTATAGTCAAGTTTATTGTAAGTAAAGTTGACCTACTGCACTGAAAATGCTACTATTCCAACAAGCCTTTTATTTAGCCGGTCAAAGTTATCATCCGTTAGGTCTTATAATTATAGCGTAATTGATAGACTATCACAGACCTTCGGTTGGTATAAGGTAATGATATAGTTGTTGAGGGCACGTTATTGTATTTGCCGTGAAGCTTTAGCTATATTATTCTTGTTAATTGCAGTTAGGTCGGCGCTTTAATCATTATAGCGAAAATTTAAACAATTATGAATATTAAGTATACGTATAAATAATCAGTTAAATTTGAATTAATTTTATTTCGTGAAAGTCGTGACCTGCTTATAATTTTAGAACTATAAATCCTTAACTACTTGTTGTTCTGATACTATAATTACAGTCATTCAAATGAAGAATGTATCATTCATTTTCATACTTATTAAGCTGAATTCTTCTCTTACATCACCAATATATGTACGTCTTAGGTTCAAAACTTTATACTTAGCCTTGATTTTAAATGTGATTATTAGGTTAGGAAGTAGTAAACGCCTGCTTCAACCAATATGTGTATTAAATTGATATATCGTATTACTGTTTACTGAGATAATTTGGCACGTAGTTCCTATAATAGATTTAGTAATATTATTCGCTATAGATTGGTCGCTAATTACATATACGTTTACGTTATATTGCGGATATTAAGGTTGAATTTCCCTTTAGTTTTAGCTACCAATATTGTTATTAAAGCGACTTTTAAACGTTAGCTCATTTTCTGAATTGTAGTAAATTACATAAGAATCAATGTTTTGTTAATATTGTCATATTCTTCAAAGATTATCCGTGATTTTTTGTACGGCTGCCCCATGGTTTTACCTTCGAGTTCGTGTATGATTTCCAACTTGAGTATTAGAATATTATGGTTGTAAAAATTAAAGTCGACTTTGCGTACAAATTATATAACTTTTCTGGTTATAAGTTAATCAATTTATATTTTATTGTTTTTCTTAAATGTTTTACCGAAGGTGGTAATAATACCTTATTTCTAAAGTTTTTTTTAACTGGATTTTAATCGTTCTTTTCTTTTTTTTACCCAAGCAGTATAGTATATACAGTCTGGTGTATATTCCTTGTTCTTAACATTCCTCTTTTCAAATTGGCGTCTGCTTAAGGGGCGTTCATTAAACTAACGATAACAAAATGAAAAGGGTCATATTAGCTTATGCGCTTAATTTCATAGTTTTTATGGCTATCGTGAATCGCTTTAACATAAGGCTTGATCTAGGTTGTACGAAATATCGCGGTACCATTAATAGTGTTTATAACTAATTTAGAGTTAGCAATACATAAGATTTTAAATAGACTATCTCATTCACTTGGTTTCTGCCATACGAAAATTTTACTCCAAAATAGCGAAAAAAATACTTTGATTGTTATAATATTATTTCTGGTTTTGAGGGTATTAGTAACCCAAAGTTGTATCGATCATTTGCGTAATTCTTTTAGTACTTTACTGTAAATCAAAACTTTCTTCTAGGTACTTACTAATAGCAGAGCCTTATTTTTTGGGCGTGAATACGTTCAAAAACCCAAAAACGTTAGTATTGCGCCGTTAAAGCACACACTATTATTTAAGCCCATTGCCTCTACATGAAGACGAGCCTCCCAATCTGTAAAATTTCTAAACCCCGATGTAAAAATATCGTACACTTTATGGAGTAACGTGTGTACTTTTTCGATCGTTCCAATTATCTAATGCTACTTAATTAGAACCTGTTTATACTAAATTCCTATTATTTCAACTTTCGATTAAAACTGTGTCATCGCAAAATTAGTATCGGTATTATGGACAACGATATTGGGTGAACCCAATTACGTGTTAATACAAACTATTTTCAATATTTTCTAAATAATTTGCGCCAATAGAGACTTTAGAAAATTAACTTTGTAAGAACAAATTTCAAAATACATAACGTGAAAGAAAACCTGATTATTTAAGTAAAATACATTAATGATGATATTATGATTGAAATCCTTATAGTTTTTTAAAGTATCAATTTTATTTTTTAGGGAACTTGAGTATACGTTTGGTAATAGTAGTTGATCTTTTCAGTAGCCTATGAAACAAATCATTTTATATATTTGTATTTTACGAACTGAAGGGTTCTATATAACCTATCATCGGTTGGGAAATGAAAACGCCTTGATAAATGATGTATTTTAATCTTCCCGAAACATTTATAGGCATCCCCTATAATTGTTAGTGCTGCCACCAGACATACATACAATACCTTAACATCGCAACGGAATTTCTTTAATAGCCCCCTCTATAACCAACGCCAGAGGGGCCCAATCGACTACGCGCGCTTTTAACGCGCCTGTAAAAGTTGTCCGACCTTTGCAAAGTATTTAAAGGCTTTTGAAAAAGCGTTAGACAGTCAAACCACCTTTGGGGAAAAGGGACGCTACTACGTACCACATCCATCGCTTTAACGTTGAGTTCTTATATAAGGCTCTCGACGCGTAAAAGCGCAACCTCGAAGTTTACTAATCCATATATAGGGTTTATGAATAAGTTATTAATACCTTTGTTATAGGTTCTAACGGGTCCATATTGGCCGAAATATCGCGTATTAAACCTACATATCGCGGTGTATGTTATTAACCATGTTATAAATGGGGATTAAGAGACGTAATTGGCGAGCCGACGCCTATACCTAAGATTTTGACTTCCCTTTCCACTCTTATTTAAATCTAATAGGTACTAGATTCACTTTCAAAAGCCTTTTATACGTTTTTCTATACCGTATATACGAGGGTTTCGATATTACTAGCCGCCCCCGTAAAAAAGGATATAATATCCTTTATATCTCCACCGTAAACTATAGTAATCTACCGCGACAAGATTCCGGTTTTCTCTATATTAAAAAAGATCTTGATACGTTTTGAAGGCTATTCAGCTCTTATACGAAACTTTCTAAAACATTACTCAACGTAACTTACTACATTAGAGAAGGCGGCAAAGGAAAAGAACCTACGGGTCTTTTTTAAAGTCCCCAATTGATTAAAACGTAACATTAAAGTGTTTCCCCCCCCAACACACACTCGTCAAATGAATATAACCAAATCCGAATTTTATTAAATCGATAAATAAGACCTCCAAGGGGTACACTATACGTTAAGCCGATATTAGAATTAGGAACAATATTTTTTTCTAAAGATGTACTACAAGCTTTACTTTATTTATTTAAAATGTCCTCTGCTACATTTTACTAATCTTAATATACGTATATAATAAAGGGCGTTCACCGCGTTATTTAGTCCCCTTTTTAAAATTTTGATCCAGGTTTAACAAGTTATGGGAAATGAAAATTACGCTTTAAGCCAGTATTATACTAATGGAATCCAACTGATTATAATATAGATAAAACTTTAAAACAAATTTAATAATTTCAATCGTTTCAATTCTAAGATCGCTTAAGACTTTTCCTGTATTTGATATTAACAAATAATTAAAAGAGATAGATTAATTTCACCGATTATAGTTTTATTAACAGGGGTACATAAAGTAGTATATAAATATTAGTTACGTCTATCTGACATATTACTTCAATTACGTGGTTCAGGTTAAAAGTGAAGTACCTGAGCCATGTGTAGCTTGTACTCAATGTTATCATTGTTATAGCCTCTTTTCTTTGTTATATAGGGAGTACCTAGTGGTCTTTAAGCGAAAGGACCGAAAATATATCGGTATTTTGAAATAATGGCTTAAAGAATCAAGTTAGTTGGTAAAAATCATTATAATACGAAAGTAATAGCGTAAACGCTGGCTAAAAAATCAGTAATTACCAGGCTTAGCAAACCGAATAATCTCTTGGCAAAAAGGGGTTCAAAGGCGAAACCGTTCTATATTAACATCCGACAGTATTTCACTGGAGAAAAAAAACTCGATTTTTTACATATTACGTATACATAACTTGGGTTCCGATAATTACGTAAATTTATATATTAATCTAACTTCATTACATTTTTTTTTTCGGACCCCGTTTTGTTTGGAGCGAACGAGGCTTTTATCTCCTTAAAGAAAACCACCCCCTTATTCGCTGTAAAGCCTTGTTTCTTTGAGGTACAGGTAACCTTTACTACCTCAAGCAAATCCGGCCCTCAGCTGGTTAATAAGTTAATAACCGTACTATAACGAAATCATTCAACTTAAAATCTATTGATGTTACGAAAGTAAACTTCAAGTTTTTGAAATATTAAGCGATAAATCCACTATTTATTTTCATAACCTTAAGTAAAACTCCTGACTACAGCGGTTCTCCGATAATATAATCGGCTATATTTATGTGGATATTACTATATACCCTCACAGACAGTATACATAGCTAAGTAGTAGTACACTGTATTGCAGGGTGCACTCTTTCAGGGTATACAGTAACGTGTCACGTTTCAGGCCGCACTCTTGCAAGACACAAAGTTTATCATATATGGATCGGTCTGGAATGGCTATTTTAGACCGACGGCAATGCGTAGATCGGTTTAGAAGAAGTAATTCAGAGTAATACGCTCTAGGTAGAAGGCTTATAAGCCCTCACCTATAATGTACACCTTTGGATGTTCTTTCTTGGATAATCATTATCTTTCATACTATAATACCAATCATTTTAATTATTTTCTAAAGACCCTAATTTACTTAAGCCTTATAGGTTGAAAACCTTACCGATACTAAGGAATAACCGATTAGGTCGATTACAAATGGTTAAGGAGAAAAGATACAAATATAAGTTAAATACCTATAGCAGGAGGTTGTGACGGATTTAACTTCTTGTCTTTCAATATTAAAACTTATGAAAACCATACGGGAGTGTAAAATCACGCTGGAACTCTTAGAAACCCAAAGCGTTACAAGATTATAAGATCTAGAATAACTTTGGAAAAAAAGCTCCCCGTTCCGTTAACAACAAACTTATATTAGCGCTTTAAACTTATCTATACCCTTTTTAAATGCCGTTTCATCAAGTATCAGACTACGTAAGTTAAAACAACCAAGTTTTGGAAACCTTCGCTAAAACCCATTCAATTCTCTATAATTTACACCGATCGCCTTACTAAAATCGGTTCGATATAAATAACTTAACCGACCACCTTAATAGCATCAGTTTTACATCAAAAAAACAACCGATTTCTCTACTAAATTTTGTTATGATACGTTAATACGGACCAACTACCAAACAACGGATTATATAATTACATTTCCTTTACCCTCACTATTTCCCTGTATTCGCCTTATTTATTTTAAATTTAATACATATAAGGTTTAAACTTTTCTAACCTATAACCTAATCAAACACTACTAAAATGAATAAAATTAATTTAAAGCGTTTAACTAATTTTTAATTACGACATATTTATTTATCGTTTAAATTTTAATCATACTAACAAACGTTAATAATCTTTATTCCGATAGCTGTAATAACCTTATTTAATTTATATTGGCCAAATCACCCTCAACCTTCAATTATTTCAAAATTCATATAAATTACTATTTACGAATATATGATAACTTTACTAGTAGTGGACCTGGTAAAAACTAACGAATGTATGGAGTACCTTTTAACATATACGTGTTTTCGTAATAGTATCTTAAAGTTTTTTGACGTTAATCTTTAGGATAATAGAATTAAAGTATTAGTAAAGAATATGGACCCTTATACGGAAAATATTTATATTACAAATATGATTTTAAATCATTATAGCGGTGAAATTAAAGGATGCGACTTATTCGAAGATTTTAGGGAAAACTTTACGAACTGGTTACTAAATATGTGGCTAATGGTAGATAGTACAATTATAAAAATCCTATAAAAACAATTACGAAGGAAAGGTATTAATATACCCGGTAAAAATTCCAGCCGTATGATAAGAACTTTGTTTATAACAACCTAATTAATATAAATGCCGAAGTAAACAAACGACGAAATAAAAAAAGGAAAATATGTAAAATAATATTAATTGAAGAAAAGTTCAAAACGCCTACTTAAAGTTATAGGCTAGGGCTATAAAAAGTTACCATAGGTTAAGATACGGTATTAAACAAGACCAAACGCCTGTCGAGTAACATAAACAGAATCGGAGGAATTAACGGGAAAAAAGGAGGCACTGTAACTATTGTTTATAACTAGGATAAAATACGAAACCTCCTTATAACGCAACTTTAAACGATCGTAAAGATAAAAACACACTCCGAACGTTAAAAACACCCCGATCAGCCATAACAGAATCAGCCGAAACAAAAAAAAAACCCGCCCCTGAAAACGATAATCGGCCGAAATATAGGAAACAACCCGATCCAGGAGACAATAAACGGTTCAAAACGCCAATAAGTACCGTACGGACCAATGCCCATTAACCACGACCTTTACCGAAATCTTATATCACATCGCTTCCTTACGAATATAAGCGACATTACAAAGTTAACTAATTTCGTTAGGTTATAGGATAAAGATAATAATTACAACGACAATCCGTACAACGCATTTGATAAAGGGATACGCGTTATATTGAACATATATAAAAAACTGGATATGAAGCTATTATAATTTTATGTTATTTTACCCGGTATACATTTCAAGCAAGTTAAGGAGTGGTATATATACCATTTTATATAAATCAATGTATTCGTAAATTGTTACAACCGCTTTAAAAGCAACTTTGATACGGAAATTAACTACGAGTTGGACGATAGGGACTGGACTAGTACGATGTGGAAATCTGTCAAAAATCATTAGGAAAACGCCGATAAAAACCTATAATAAATCCTTGCCTCCTTATTAGCTAAGTTCCGGAAGTGCTAAATAGTCTTTAAACCGGAATATAAAGGCGATAAGCAATTCTTTGAAGCAGTAACGAAAGCATGTCGCAGAAACTATGATTCAAACTTAATAGTTTTTAAACTGGAAAAATATTTGGAGGCTTTTTGTATAAGATTTAAGATATCGTTTAAAATTTTTATACGCTAACAGGCAATTTGCAAATTAGTATTTGTAAGTAATACGCCTAAAAACTACGTCCAAATTACCAAAACGAACCTAGCCGAAACTATTCACCATATTCTAAATAACGAGTTTAAAGTATATCCCAAGTAAAGTGATCGCCTTAAAAAGAGTTAATAAAAGGAATATTAAGGAAATAAAGGGTAAATTAGTTACAATCGAGGACGACCCTACGAATAGGGATAATACATTTTACGGTTGCAATACTATTTAGTAAAAGGTATACGAAATCCCATAAATACATAGAAACGTTGTATTGTTTCCGGAAAAATCAGCTGTAGTTTATAAACCACCCCGATTACAAGAAAATTCGGACCAAAAAATAATTTTGTGTCCATTGTATATTCAAGAATTGGCTAAAAGCTAATTTTATAGTATACGTAACCGAATATGAGGGTATAAATGACGGATTTAGTATCTACCCTTATGAAGATATATCCGAAAAAGATGACTTTAAGCATAATAATACCTATCAGTTAGCCTACAATGATAAAAACGTCTAACATATCTTCACCGGTCTATAAAACGCCTTCTTTATATATATAGCAGGCCTAGATTAAGAAAATGAAGTATTTAACGCCTATATAACGTCGTAATTCACGCTTTTTAATAAATACAAAACCGGGTTTTAAGGCATTAAACATAATACTAACGCGGTCTAAATCTTAACAGTTAGGCAGCGGTAATTCGACGCATTTGTAACGAAGTTTCCGAAGTTTCGGTTAAACCATATAGAAAAACACCAATAAATCCTATTTAATAAATGTAAAGTATCATCGTTCGGAACGATCGTTATAAATACGCGTTTCGAACCGATCAAGTTTTACGTAATGGACTTTGAAATATCATTTCTACTTTTATTAGCTGATATAAATAAGTTCGTAATTAAGGTTCGGAATATGAGTAATTAGCTTGTCCGTGCCCTTAATAGAGTATCTATACTGCTCCGGCTCAAGTTAGGCTACTTGTGGTTTTTTCCGGAAGCATGTATAATTAAGACTGTTTACTTAAATTAGCTAGAGTTCCGAGCTTTATACCGAAGTTTTGGACAACTAATTATAAACCTCCTTTTACGTTTACTTTATGTCGCAGGTTATACAGATATAGGAAAAGACATACTTAAATCTATGTAGAAATTCTGTTATAAGTATCAGATACATTTATAGGTTATACAACGGTTTGAATTCCGCTTTTAAGACGATATAGACTTGAATGACAAAGTAATTGTTAATATTATATATTTAAATAGCTGACCAGTTTTTTACGTTTTCGATACGACAACATTGATCCAAGCCGTTACATTTATACGAAGCGCTTATACTACGAATTGTTAAGATGCTTTAGTAAACTGCTAGTTAAACGTTTACTTCGAGACTTTAAATTGTGTTACATACAACGCCGGCACGGCTTTAATTTTACCAAATAGCGTACAAAAGCTTACATGGCCAGTAGAAAATACAGATATATCCTAATAAAAGCTTTATAAGGTATTGGAAAATGTAAAAGATATTATAGACTATTGAAAAAGGTGAACACGGTATTATTAAAGGAAATAAAGGGTGTCAGTTTAAAGAAATATATCCTTTTGATAAAGCTTAACGCTGTTAATAACACTTTTAGCCTAAATGAGCTTATCCCTACGCTCCTTATCTCTGGTGCCTATCCGAAAATCTATACAGACTTTTCTTCATTCTCATTTATAGTGTAAAGATCTAATTCTATAGCCAAATCTATAACGGTACTACGTTAACTACGATTGAAAAACAATGTATTTAGAGCGTTAATTATAAAGAATAGCCCACGTAAAACTGGCGTTTTGGATTTACTATTGTAATTTCAAGTTTTGGTTTGGAAAATGAAGGATAGACGGATTAACCCTTAAAGGATTGACGGGTTTGGAGGATACTATTTATTTGTTAATTTACTTAACGGGACGAATTTTCTTCACCAAATAATGGTATAAAAATATTAGAAAAACGTACAGAGAGACGGCCTAAAACAGTAGGATGAATAAAACCGCCAACAAAACATTACCTAAGACGGAGAATTTAAGTCGAACATAGGTATAGCTTTACGCCTAAAACGCGAATCTAACCCGATCAAATTAAATAAAAGTGACCTATTTGTATTAATACCGCTAAAACCTCGCCGCTAAAGGCGTCCCCTCAACTCGAAAACCAAAAAACACTTCAAGAATTTTGCTACGGACTTCTTTGTTACGTAAAAGAAAGTGGTAAACTGCGGTATAAGCTTAAAGTTTCGCCGCGGGGGTATTATTACCACCATGGGTACCTTATTCTCATTGTTTACCTAAACGGAAAAATTAGCTTCAATCGATTAAGGCGTATTTCTTTTTAAACGTTACGAACTAGCTATCTACAACATAGACAAAATCTTTTCAATACGATTCGTTTACGAAATTAAAAATAAAATCGAAAAACTTACCAAAAGACTTATCCAATCATTAAATAGTAGAACAACAAAGGTTCAAATAATATTATAACCTAATTATACACGTTATAACGAGTTAGTTATCGCCTGATTTTTTATTTACAGTTTTCCTTAGAGTATTATATAACCTATATATCGAGTTTCGAGATATAACGTAGGTATATACCCATTTTAAGGAACGACTTAAACGATAGATTTACGTCGATATACCTAAATACCTTAAATAACATGATCGCCTCGAACGATTTCACGTATTTTGAAATTACTTTACGGTTTAGCTGAAGCTAGTATCAGTTAATACGACACCTATTAGAGGAATTATAAGGAACGGCTCGGAATTACTAGCTTTACCTTCGATCTGTGGCTGTTGGTATCAATAAACCGATCGGAGGGTTTTATACTAATAGATATGTAGACGGAAGATATACTAACGTTGTTTAATGCTTCGTTTTCCGTATTTAAAATGAAGTAACTTTTAGAAGTCGGTTTGAAAGTAAAACCTAAAACGTAGGTAATGGAATATAATATAATCGACTTTAATAGCGTTATCATTACCCTTTGGAGTGGCTTTTTGGGCCTTATGTAAAAAGGGTAGTTGGATAAAGTTGCCCTTGTCGATTTAGATAGTGTAAAAAGGGTCGAAGAATATAAATTCAACGTATACGCGGCGTTTAGGTTATTTTTGTGATATAACTACAGGCGGTATTTAACTTTTCGGTCACCGTGTAATATTAAACCGACCAGACGGACGATAAACATCAAGCGTTTAATAAACGCCTTTCGTGGTAAATATATAATCCGAAACGTGGATTAAAATTCGTATCGATAAATATAGGTATTATAAAGTTATTTATTTTTACTAACGTCTTTTTTGTTAATAATAACGTTAATATTTTATAAATCGGTTTCGTTTTTGTTTTAAGCAACGAAATACCGGCTCGAAACGACATTAAATTTAAAGGAAAAATTCTTTACTGAAACTTAGTAAATGTAAAAGGGTTACGAAAAGCGTTTTAGCTTTCGAAATTTATAATATAATCAGAGGCTTCGATTTAAGTATTACTACAGTAATAACGGTTTAAATGATTATTTTTAACTTTAACTTACGGCTTATTTTTTTCATCGTTTATTCTAACACTTTTTTCCATTTAAAAAGTACCTAGTTAAGTAAAGTACTACAAATAAAGAAAAATTAATAATCGATTTTATAGTATTTCTTGAATCGTTTGAATGACAGAAAATTGATAAGATGAAATAAATTAATAATAGATTAAATGTTGGTAGGCGTTAAAAGTTGCAACGTTATCGATTTAATTGGTCGAAATCACAGTAGTATTGCAGTAATCAGATGGTTGATATATTGTTTTAGGTTTGGCAGACCGCTAGCCAATCTGCTTTGTAATTTGTATGATTAAGTGCTTGGCCCGTAGCTTCAAGTAAAGCGCAACGTATTGCACTCGACTTACATCCAAGGCGGTAAGTCCGTACAAAGAAATATACTTATGGTACGGTTAACTTTACTACAAGTAAAGTTGACCTGTTACACTGCATGCAATAATATTGCAATACTGTTCTAACACTGGCAGCTTTTTGTTTTTATGCTTGCGTACGCCAGTATGGCTTGCCATTAATTGGTGGCAACCTTTGAAATCTCTCCTTAATCTATAAGCCAGACCCATGTTAATTTTAATTAATCTGTACTAAGAACAACCTCAATTACGGCCACTTTTGACCCTTTTACTCTATCCCTTCGATGCCTTAGTTCCTCAAATCCTGTGCATAAATCTTTCTCTATAGACCGATATAGATCAAATACGCCATCACTTACGTACCTTTTTCCAGTAGTTTAAACTGCTGCCATCGCCACCATTGCCCTGGCGGTTTTCTAGTTTGCCAAGGCAATCCTATTCCTTTATATTACGTGTTAGGAGATCCACGTATCCCTCGATTCGTATAATTAGCGTATTACCATCCATAAACCTTTCCAAGAAGTTATTAGGCGTATCTTTAATTGTAGTATCGGAAAGGTTATCTTTGCCGTTCATTTACTGGAACTCATCGATTTCTCGGGTTTCATATACCTCCCTTAATGTTATTACAGTTATTATCAGGCGATTTTTATTAGTTGTGCCTAGTTTTGATAGGTATTCGTAAAATATTCGGGAATCGGTATATATTACTATAAGTATTAGTGGTAAACTCAGCCGTTTGGTAATAATCCCTAATATACCGTTAGTTATCATACCAATATTGAAGCTTGCTATTATACTATAGATGTTGAAGGCTAGCACGCTTCGAGTTATACGTTTACATTTGATAGATATCCAGTATACAAGTTTCCCGATAATCTTAAATTGCCTTTTAAACTTATTCTTGTTAACGACTATTCTTTGAAAGCCGATTTGCGATATTAGGTTAAATATTATTAGCAAATGACCCCTTAGTAAAAATTATTAACTTCGGTTTCATTAATTCCATAGAGATTATATTAATTCCCTTTTTACGTGATTTATTTATCATTATATCCGTTTATTCAACTTGTTAAAGTCTTTTTTCATGAATTTTATACTTGTGTCGTAATAGAAAGGTCGTAAGATACCTCCAGTTAACAAAGCATAGTAATTTAGGCTGCACGGTTTCTCTACTTCAGATATCTCTGCGCCCTTTCCTTGTTATCCTTGTCGATAGTTTTTAGGCTCTTGGTTTGCTTTTTTTAAAGGAGGCTATATCAAGTGCCGTTTTTAGTTTTAATACTATATATGCGAAGTAACAATCCATTAAAGTTAAGTTATGTACTCTTATCTAACGTTCTAAGTAGCTTACACTTTTAAAGGCCTAACTTTTCGATTACATGTTATTTCTCCATTATATATCTAGTATCGCCGAAATAAAAGGATATCGTTAGTTTATATACCTACGATAATAAAGTTTTTACCTTGTATAATTAATAGGTACAAGTTAAATATTAAAGTTTTTATACTTAACCTGTTTTGAAAGTATACTTGGTACGTTAAAAACGAATATACGTTAGACTTAACTAATCCATATGAAGGTTTAGTATAATGTATTATTGTATTAGCCGGAAATTATCCTTTCGGTTTTAAGGTAATTATAATAATATGATCCGTTCAATATTGGTGGCAGATTACGTGTACGTTAACATAATGTCTCGGCTATCGATTGAAAACTGGCCCTTTGCTTTAACAGTAAAATTAACAGTAATGGTAACGATTAAGCGTTAACTAATATTTTGGACTTTAGGCAATTAAATAAATATTTCATTTTTACATTTATTACCGTATCTTTAGGCGATTGACCGTGACTTTTCGTACAGCCGGTCCGTGGTTTTACTCTTAACCTCGTAAACTATCCTTGATTTAAAGATGATAATATTTTAGCCTTTAAATTACGTTAATGGTATAAATTATATAATCCTCCAGAATAAGAGTCTATCAATTTCCACTAAGTTAGATTCTTTGAAGAGCTTTCCCAATGTATTTATAATACCTTAGGTATGTATTTTAAGGGTAAGTTCTCCATTAGATCTTTCTATTTAAGATACCCACGCCGTGATATATACACTGTTAGGCCTATAATGTCCATTTTCCTCCTCTTTAAAATGTATCCTTTTCTTTGGTCGTCTTTTACGCCGTCGGCGTTTTATAGTCTTGTTAATAGTCGATGAGGAAGGGTTATATTAGCTAATTCGTTCGGTTTGAAGGTTTTTGACATTGGAATTTTTATCAAACTTAACTGGTTTTTTGTACGGCTTGACTTATATAGTTCGTAAAGTCACGGGGCCGTCAATAATTTTAATTATTTTGTTTAAATTGGTAATACTTCAGATTTTATACGGCTTATTCTATTTATCTGGCTTAATTTACGTAAAAACTTCACTTTAAAGGGGTAGTAAAAGTACGTTTGTTGTTAAAGGTACGTTTTTGGTATTAAGGATATCGTTAACCTGGTGGCGTGCCAATTTCTTCCTTAGTTTCTTTAATACTTTACTATATATTAAAATACGTTTTTAGGTATTTGATGAGGGTAGCGACTTAGTTATTATATATTGGTAAGCTTTAAATACCAATAAAGTTGGTATAAGTCCATTAAGGCTGGCAATATCATTAAAATCTTTTACCGCTATTGAAAGCCTTGTCTTTTACCTTATAAAGCCTTAAATTTCTAGTGTAAAAATATCGTAGGCTTTTTGTAAAAGTACGTGTACCCTTTTTACCTTGTTAATACCATCGTAAGCTTTTACATGAACTTATTTACATTACATCGCTATTAACTTTACATTTATTCAAAATTTTATTATAAAAAATATAGTACCGGTATTGTAAACTAGTACGTTTTGTAGAATAAGGTACCTATTAATTTACAAAGTATGTAGTATTTTTTATATTTCCTTCGCCATAATAGTTTCGAGGAACTTGGCGTTATGAAAAGTTTTCGGGAAGTTTGCAACGTGTAGTATTGACTTACCATCCAAATGAAATACGTTTAAGAAGATTTTCGAATTAAATTTTTGGTTTTTTGTTAGTATAAACCTTAACCTTAAAGGGGTTTGAGAATATATTGAGCAGTGGTAGTAAAGGCATTTAACTGATTTTAGTGCTAGTAAATCAATATTTTCGTAATCAATTGCCTTTCAAACCTTATAAAGCCTATTAATTACCGAGTAGTTAAACCTATAATATAATTAATCAAATTCTATATTCGTCAAGTTTAACACTACTACCTTTGGTCCTTAAAGATAAAATTAGAGATACTCCTATTTAAGGTTTAGTAGGAACCTTTTACCAGCTTTAACATGTATTAGTTTATCAGTCTGAATATTAACGTTAATGCCGAGGTTTTTCATGGTTCTAAGGTAAAGGAGAAAGGAGGTAAGGGATTTTAAAATCTGGAAAATAATAAAGCTAATAATAGTCTTTACTATCGTCGATCCTAGTAGAAATATCTTTTTCCCATAGCTGAAGCCAACTTTAGCTTTACAAATATCCTTGTGGTTAAGTTGCGTAATAGTATCTGTATCCCTTCTTAACGCGATGTATTGCTAATATCCTTTTATCGAGTACTATATTTCCCCTATATTCGGTATAATCCCCTAAAAGATTTGCTTCGCGTACCGATTCTAAATGGTAAAGCGGTTTATAGGGCCAGAGTTTTTATCTTTATAATGGCGGTAAAGATCTTTACCTATAAAGCGGTATAAAAATACGTAGTCGGTTAGTTATTACGTGACTTCTGGGTTAACACCAGTGTTAGTACTTATATCTTCGTGTTAGCTGATAGCCTTCGAATCATTTTCCGCATTTTTAACTTGACTTTCTTTAAATTACGTAACACGCTTTATATAGCTCTATTTTAAAGTAAAGTGGTACTGTATATAGTATATTACCTATTTCATATCACGTTAGGCAGCAGTATAGCGTGTTAACCAGCAGCCTTATTTGCTGTAGATAAAATATCTTTTGGCGTTTGAGTTAAAGTTTCTTGACCGATTTGAAAATCTTAAGTAGGATAAATACCCTTTTCCGTAGGTAGAGATCCAGATCCTTTGTTAAACGTACTTTTCAGATCGTCCGTACCGTTGATCAATATAATACGAATTAAAAGGATTTTTTTCGTCGTTAAATTCCGGAGCTTTAAGGTATTATATATTAGTGGACCAGAAACTCGAATAGTTGCGGTTGTAAGCGAAAAACGCATTTGGCTAAACAACTCTTCGTAAATGATATCAGAGCATTATAGAGCGTATTCGAACTCTTGATAATCCGTAACTACTTGCCGGACTTGTTGGCGCAAGATACCTTTACCCGCTCCCATATTCCATATTACTTGTTAGTAAAGTATTGGCTTATTAAGTATATGATTTAAAAGGTTTACCTTGTTTTCCGACTTTTTTTTGTAATTTAATATATAAAACCACTTAATGTTATTCTAATCCGTATAATATTAGTTAAGTTTAATATCGTATTCGAAGTGGTCTTTTATATTATTGTAGATTTGGCAGAAAAGGTTATAATTCGTTAAGTATCGGAGGTAGTAGTCTTTAGCTTAGCTGGTGGGGATACTAGGAAATAACGAGTAAAAATCTGGCAACTCGACTTTTATTTAGCGGCATATATTAAAGAATAGGCAAAACTTAACGTCGAAAAAGTTATACGGCTTACTGTTATACTTCTCTTTTCCTTTTTCAATATTGATGAACGTAGTAATTACCGTAGAGTCTTTGTTCTTTATAGGGAAGCGCCGAAGTGGAAATGTCATTTATTGGTCGTAGGGACCTTTTTTACTTAGCCGGGAAAAAGAAAAAGGTTGTTGTTGGAGTTAATAGGTAGGATAGTTACCTTTGGCTAAGTTTAAAGGGGAAAGGCAAGTGATCGTGCTTATAGTCGGCTTACGCATAAATTCGGTCCTTCCTTAACTTGGCTATTGAAATTGAACGTATTAAGGTGCTTGGGGGAAATAGGTTTGATATTGTCCGCTGTGGTAAGGTTAACGATAATCTTTTTGGTATTAAATGGTTCGGCGGGTATTTTGTTTAATGGACTTGTAGATTTAAGGGCTTGAGGGATATAAATCCACAAATTTCTTTTGGATAGGTCTTTACGAACGTGTATAAAGTTGTCATAGGTTATTATTATTAATAACCTCTTTGTACTTAGGTAAGGTTTATTAGGGGTTTTTATTCGTAGCGTATTCATAACGTAGGATGACTAGGTTGCCGTCCTTCCCTCTTTTCGTATTAAGTTCGACGCCTCGAGAAAATAAGTCAACCTTTAGCTGTATCTTTGCTAACTTATTAGCCTTATTTTTAATATTGAGGTTTCATTCGCGAAATTGATCCTAAAAGATATCAAGGGCCATAGGTTCGTAGCCAACTTTTTTAGGGTTTACATCAAGAATAAAGCGGCCGATTACATTGGTTAGGTGTTTTAGGATAAAGTTTTTATTGGCGTCGATATACCAAAGTTCCTCGTTGTAATGCTTCGTAAAGGTGATACCGAGGGCCTTAATTTCTTTTTTTCGGTCGAGGTTGGTAATAGCTTTCAAGTAAGCATTTGAGGTAGATATCTTGGAGTTTTTGTTGTATAAGACTTGGAAATCTCAGGGCGTGTAGGTTTTGCGTTTAAACGTGAAGTCGCGCGACGTGGATTTCTTGGCGTAACTTGTTAATTCCGCCTAGAGTAGCGAACTTGACGCTTACAATGTTGTGGCGATTGAAAAAATTAAAGTATGGATAGATATTTGGTGTAGATGGTATAGTCGAAGGTCGTTATTAGTGGTGGAGGTTATTCAACGTAAAGACTTAGTCGTTTTTCTTACAATTTTGTAGTAGTAGTACTTGTAGTAGTAATTAACTTAGCCGTTTGCCAATTTTATGGCTTAGTAATCTCTAGGACTTTTAGTGGTTAATCTCAACGCCTTTAAAAAGGATTAATAAAGATTTTTGGGTGTTTTTGAGTAGCGATACCGTCGTTTACTTATGAACTACCACGAACAACTACATAATTTATAAGTCTTTGTTACTTGTTGCCGCGAATAACTGTACAGTATATAAGGGCTCTTCGTAAAGACCTTTCCTTTACCTTGACTAAAAAGAACAAAGTGTAACCGAAAAGTATTCTCTTTCTTTTATTTAGCTAATTTGTGCCTAACTTAATAAGCACCTATTAGTATTAGTAGGCTCTAGGCGTTACAATGTTTTCGATTCGATTGGCCGAAGTAATAGTAGTATTACAGTATTCAGATAGTGAATGTATTGTTTTAGGTTTGTCAGACCACTAGCTGGTCTGCACTGTAATTTTTATGGCCAAATGCTTAACCCGTTCCCTAGAGTGAAGTGTAGCGTACTGCACTCGACTTACACCCAATGTGGTAAGTCCGTACAAAGTAATACACTTACAGTACGGTTAACTCTACTACAAATAAAGTTGACCTTCTGCATTGCAGGCAATACCATTACAATACAGTTCCATCATTAAACCCGGTAAACGTAATAATAAAGGTTATACCTAACAGTATACTCAAAACTTTTATATTTATAAATACGTTATTTATAAGAGTTATTAAAAAAGTCTTACGGCCTTAATAAGTTATCGCTCTATACTAATTTTCCTTAATACAAATCGTTTTGTCGATATATTTCACGCCGATTCACGTTTTACCTTTTTTTAAACGGATTATTAGCGTCGATTACCGATTTTGACCTTATTTCATACGACTATTCGTACCGATCCCCGATTTTTCAACTTTTAATTGAATTTTACAATATCTTATCGATTATTATATATTATCAGTTTTATTTTATATTTTAAATTTCATTGACTATTTCAAACAATTGTTTTATAAAAATCTTCAAAATTAATATATAACGTATTATATCATAATCGGTTACGCTGGCCCGTCCCAGCGGTATTTATTTATCATTAAAGGAGAAAGACGACGTCGTTACGTCTTTAGTATTTCCCCTATCATTTCTTTCTTTTATATTAACTTTACCATTATTATTGCTACCGATATCATTATTATTAATAAGTATATAGCCTTATACCTTATTAATTATACCTTTATTTAAAGATATAAGGGAGGGATTAATATTTTAGTGACTACGTACGATAACGTCATCGAATTCGCCTACGTAGTATATACGTAGACCCCGTTTTTAGGCGGCGTTATGCTTCAACCCACGATGGTAAGCTAAGTAGGTGCCAAATGGGATTTACCATTGAGGTTCAGAGTAAGGCTAGAAGAGGCTACCGTAGCTCAACGTGTAGGGCCCTTGGGAAGGGCTAATGCCTAGCCCATTACATGCTCTTACACGTACCGTATACGGATCGTGCCCTATACGTTTACGGAACGGGTCCGGCTTATACCTGACTGCGCCTGAGTTGCGCTCAGGCCGGGCGTTATCCATCACGTTACGTATATAGATACGTAAACTATAGGATTAATAGCCAACAGCCTAAATTTATAATATACCCCTTTTTCCCCCAATACTATAAAGGTTGCGGCGTTCTTGTGGATAAATACCGGAAGCAGGCCGTGTCCGCCCAGTACGCGGGTCAGACGTAAACCGGTAATACTACATTTAATATATCGTTCAACGCTTTGACCGACCCATTTTTTATCGCTGTCGCCGTATAACATATTCGTTAACGCGTTGTATAAGGTATTCTTTTTACCGCCGGCGCCATATAACGTATCCCCTAACGCGTCGTATAAAGTATTCTTTTTGCCGCTGGCATTATATAATACATCCGTTAATGCGCCGTATAAGGGATCTTTCCTGTTGTCAGCGCCGTATAACGTATCCGCTAACGCACTATGTAATGTATCTTTTTTGCCGCTGGCGCCATATAATGCGTCCGTTGACGTATCGTACAAAGTTACCTTTTTGCCTTTAACATTAAGTAACGCGCCCCGTATAATACGAAGCCCTTGTCGAATCCGATCCGCCAATATTTATAAATACGGATGCCCCCACGTAGTTTTCAAAACTTTCTTCTTTTCCCTTTTATACCATCGCCCCCCTCCCCCCCTTTTCTTTAACTACCATCGCCGTAAACCTTTTAACTCTTCTTTGTATACGTCCGCTAAATATTCGCGCCAATAAATCTCAGCTTTTTCTCTTAGCTTATTATCATATCTGATGTTTACAACGGTCCTAGCCTGGGTTACGCTGCCGCTGGCGCCTCCAAAGGGAATAACGAGCCTCCCCTCAAGGTATACTACCTTATTACATACCAATACCCTGCCACTAATTACCTGTTATAGCCCCTCCACTTAACTAATACATAGCGAACCCCGCTCCTCTCCATCTTTGCTGCGAAGATATCCTGTACTTCAAATTCCTCGTGTTTACCGTCCCCTACATTGTTCGCTACTAAAATTAGTCTTAAGCGAGTATCGGATAAGACCTGTGGAGGAAAAGGGTCTGAAGCCATACGTTTAATTAAGTCTATATAAAATACCGGATATTTGTCAGAGATGTTTAACACAATATTTAACGGGTTCACAATATCGACTACCCGGTATTAGTTATAAAGTTAGTCGAGTTTTTTATTCAGACAGTTAGTCTTAATATTCCGAAGGCTTAGTTACATTTAGTCACACACTTTATACCGCTTGTCCGGACGTCGTTTACGATTCGACGCCGTTTACATTTTCTATTAAATATAAGTTATTTCCGCTTAATCTAGTTCCATCCCCTCGCGTAAATAAATTCAAAATGTTGTAATTCGCTCCGTTAAACTGGTTAACGACTTTGTATCCCTATTTATCTTTGGAATAGGTGAAATTTTGAACCTATTTACCAAACGGTTTGCGTTGAACCCGGTAACCATCAACTTTCGGTTATTTAACGTAAATTAATAAGCGAGTAAGTACGAAGTTTTATAATATTACGAAAAAGCGACCACAATTGGTAAGTAATTTTAAACCTCCTTATTAAAACGATTAATATCGTTATCTATCTATATGAGGTACAACAAAAATAAATGTTATTCGACTTTTATTGAAGAATAAAGTATTGTCCAACATATGTCTATCCAATCCGAATCGGGGTTACTAATAATAAACACTGAAACCCTATAAAATCTTCATTATATATCCCGGAAATACTCCGCGTACGTATCTATGATTATAAACTATATAACATTTAACTAGATAAATTTAAAAAGTCAACTTGTAATAACCATTCAATATCGGGGCCCGCTACTAGCAATTGGTAAGTCGATGATCAAGTCGAACGAGATATACTTTTATTATCGGTCGGAAATAAGGAATGGTTAAAAGAGGTTTTATCGTAAAATAGGACGAGATTTTGTCTTGTTATATTACGTGTATATTCGATGTAAACGTTGAATATTTACAACTATTTCTTTTTATAGGAATTTCATTAAAAAAACGAAAAATAAAATGTTTTTATTCGGATAGCTTATAATAAGCAAATCGTAGGTTTATTATAGTATTTTTGTTATTAATAGTTCCTAGTTCGTTCATTATAAACGACTATAGTAACGTAATAACCCCCGCAGGTTGATCCCGTAATTTGTAATTTATATTAACTATCTAAACTTAGGTAAAAAGCATTTAACGCTTTCGAATACCATTAAAAACCGAACCTTATATAACGGTTAGTTTATCATTTTTTCATTTTATAATTCCGTTAACGTTTTTAGGTCGAAAATAACGGAATTATTCAACGTTAACGCTATTAGCAGGTTTAACGTGGGCCGGTCCCACGACGGTACCGCCGGCGTTTTCATAATAAAATCCCCTAACGTTATTTCCAATAAAGACCTGGGTGCGGGCCGGGCTCGTACCTATATCGTTTTCGACGGCCCCTCGAAAGCCCCCGACCTTCCTTTAAAATATACGTCGTCGTAATTTAGCACCTAAACCTTCTTCTCGTTGAACTCTTTTACCTATCCTGCCGTAATATTTTTAATATATAAGTTTATTAATATTACGGTTAATATAACGAAAAAAACGTGTTCAAAGATCCACACGCGACGTTCCTTAGATTCAGGCTTATCTTGTAACCTATGAGTTAACGTATTCAGACGGGAGCTTTAGGTATCTAGCCTATACCATAAATAATTTTGAAAAAGGGAAAGAACCGCATTTTAATACGTAACGATACGCGAAATTATAGGTAATTACATTTAACGGCCGAAGGTTAATTTAAACCGAATACTTAAGTTAAAAATATTTCGAACCTAATAACGAATAATACGTATAAGTTCTTATTACTTATAATGAAACTTTTAAGTTCAACTAATACTTTATTAATACGGTAAAGATCGCCGAAAGCTGCTTCGATATAATCGCAAAACTTCCTTATATTATACCTACCTTAGCATCCTCCGGCTCCGTAATAAATCATCACCGCTTACTTTACCGCCGCCATATAATATCCCTATACGTAGAAAAACGCGTATTGACCCTTTTTGATTTAAATTGTATCCTCTTTTAATATAAATTTGATTGTCTGACGTATTACAGCCTATATAAAATCAAATCCATTAAATTACGATTTATTATGTTGTTTTGGTTCGCCTTAAACCGGTTATTACTTAACGCGAATTACGACTAATTCGATTTCTAATTATTAAATCTCCGCGACGACCTAAGTAAAGTCGGACGTAAGTTATATAGTAAAAATCAATTAATCCGTTTATTTGAATTATTTAATAGCCGACGAAATAAAACCTATAATATCTTATAAACGAGAAATATCGGTTTCAATAAGCCCTGAAAAGACCTAAAGTGTATTCATGAAGGTAAAGAACTGAATAATCGCCAACTTCCAATTTTTCCCGATAACGTTGAAGTATAACGCCCAATTATTAACGTTTACTATCAATTCGTTTTTAAGTAATATTTATTCTAGAAAATAAAACTAAAACTTCATAGTATATTATAATCCGATTTACGATAATAAATTAAATAAATACTTAATAGGATTGACTATTAAGGTACAGAAAAAGGTTAGGAAAGTCTACCGTAGCATAATGTATAGGGTCCTTAGGCAGGGCTAATTCCCAGCCTATTACGTACCTTTACAAGTGCCGTACTCGAACCATACCCTATCCATATACAGACCGGGTCCGGCTTGTACCCGGACCGCGCTCGGGCCGGGCTTAAACCGGGCGTTGCCCATCCCGTTATATGCACAGTCACGTAACCTATAGGCTTAATGACCAAAAGCCTGAGTCTATGACAGGCGGCGACGAACTATCGTTTGCTTGCTCTGCTGATTAATACCTTTTACTGATTAATATCGGTTTATTTTAGTTACTAACGACGATTTGATTCTTGGATCGCCTTAAATAATATGTTTGTATAAAAGGATATTTTTTAAAAATCGTTCAAAATTGACTAAAATGTAAGTGGACATATAACATATTTTTTATTTATAGCCTTAAAACCATTAAAAAAATGGTATATAGACAATCAATTGATTCATAACGGTAATAACAGGCCGATCGGTCCCCGTTTTCGTAATGATAGTTAATATACTTACCCGTAAACGTAAACGTGACATATAACATGTAAGACGTATTTATTAATAGTTTAAGGTTATGGACTTGGGTACGTCGTTTTAAAGTTTATCGCGTTCAAAAAACTTTATGACGTATTTTAATGATACGAAACTTGAAACGGCGAAAAGGATCCGCCTCATATTCCTTATTTATAAAAAAATATATAAAATTTATATACAAATAGACGAAAAATGTAAGTATCCTAACGTAACTACATTAAATTACGTTTTCTTTAAAAAAGAGCCCCTAAGGGTAATAATGTCTTTACCCGTAGGGAAAGGGTAAGGTTTTTAATTTTAGAGACCTTTTACTCTTCCCTTTAAGAGCTGGAGAAGGGGTGGGGAAAGGTGGAAGGAGGGGGCGTAGCGACGGTAGGAAAGGGGGCGGAGGGCGGCGGCGGAGCTAGGCGGCAAAGTGGCGGCGGGACTTGGCGGCGTAGCGGCGAGCGGGGTGATGGGGGCGGATGATGCGGCGGCAATAAAAGAGATTGTACCCGATAAAGGCGGGTTATTGTTATTGGTGGTAGTGATATTAGGGGCGGCGGTTGCGGCGGTTGCGGCGGCAACAATGCGTTGATGTTTTCGCGTTAAACGGCGCCTTACTATCCTGTTTTTACGCGATATCTGTTTAAGAAATAGTTTTGTATATGAGTATTATCCTGAAACCTAAATATTAAAACAGTTTGTTTAATTATGGGTAATACAAATTGAGTTGAGGTATGGACTTATATTAACTTAAATTACGCGCCTTAAAAAATATGTTTTACCTAAATTAATAGCAATATATCTTTTTATATTTACCTAACACGTAATTACTTAAATACCTCTACCTAATTACCACTACGTAATTACTCTTACATAATCATACTTACGTAGTCACCTTTATTAGTAATTACAAAAAGCGTTATTACCAACTATATCACCCTTATCTGGCTGTACAAGCCAGACTCGAATTACAATTACCATCTCGGCCTAACTTTATTAATCTTAGTCGAACTTATTAATTTGGACCTTCTACAATTAATACGGTAACAAAACTATCACTACGGAAACTGTTAATTTGGACCTATTTTAATTAATACTACAGACAATACTATTACCATTAAATTATAGGTACGGAGTATATAAGGGAAAAAATATTACTTGTATAAATATTACTATATATCCTTATACATATTATATATAGGTTAAGTAGAAGTATACTATATTACAGGGTGCATTTCTATAGAATGCATGGTAATGTGTTACGCTATAAGTTGCACTCTTATAAGACGCAAAGCGTATTATATATGGATCGGTTTGGAATGAGTATTCCAGACCGAGGGCAATGCATGGATTGGTCTAGAAGAAGTATTCCAGAGTAATACACTCTGGGTGGAGGGCTTATAAGCCCTCACCTGTGGTGTACACTTCTAGATGCTTCTTTTTGGATAATCATCATCTTTTATACTACAATACCAATCATTCGGACTACTCTTTAAAGACCTTAGTTCATTTAAACATTATAGACATGAGACCTTACCAACAATTTATGAAAAAACCCGATTAAACCAAATTCCCTAATACTATTTTCAAATATAAGGTCATAACTTGTTCGATTTTTTTTTTAAAAAAAGACATAACTAGGGACTCTACCGTTCCTGCGAGTTTAATTGACGTCAACTTTATCAAATACTAAGCATATTTACAACGACTATTTATGAGGTAACTGATAGTTACCAAACGCCAACGATAAATATAGTACTTACAATTATATAAGTAAACGTAGGTAAAATAATAGCTGTTTACCAAGTTCTTTTGAAAGATTACACAAGCGAGGGTATCAATATTATTGACTTATAAAAACCATAATGAGGAAAAAATCATAACAAATAGGGTTTCACGTAACATTACCTGGTTTACAATCTCTATTTGCTAACCAATAACCAGGGAGGGTTCGCCCTTATTCGAAGGGTCGGCGCGAATTACTTTTGGCAACACGACTTCGAATTCTTTTCTTTGTCTAAAAAAAGCGTTTTCTACAAATACTTAAATAAGTAACGATTTGCTGGAGAAACTTTCAATAGCTAATATTAATGGTACATAAATAATATATGTATATTGAGATTAATATATCAACGATATATTGAAAGAGATTTATACATAATACCTGAGTTTGAAAGTATCGTAGGTATAAACTTGAACTTTTTATATAACCGGAAGAAACCGACCCTGTATAACGTCTAAAAGGGGTGTGTTTTGAATAACTATGCCTTTATTATAGGTATATACTTCAATATAATAGTAGCAGTTTTTGCATATCTATTGAATTATGTTTTAAATCTCACCTTTATTAATATTTCCATGGTTACGCTAGTAATTTGGTTTTACCTTAATAACGGTTCGTATTACAAAATATTACTTATAACTTTGGCGATATATAAATATAAATACTATATACTATCTATCCCTCGAATTAAGATATTGAAAATCAGTATTTTTAGGTTTAGTAATATAATTTCTATAGATATCACATTTTTCTTCAATGATTAAGATAAATAAAACGAGGTAACTGTATACGAATAGGTAAAGGCTTCGATTCAACCTTATTATAATAACTTACCTACAGTTGTACAGCCCGTAATAATAACGTAAATCCTATAAAATGGAGAACATTTAAATTGAATTGGCTTCGCTAATATATAAAGAGGGCGGACGTGGTATGGTTATACAATACGAAGTTTATTGAGTGCCGCAATTTCCTCGTTGAAGTATAATAGTAATAAGCCGGTTTTTGAAAATCAAAACTTAATTAGATTACGAACCTGAATAATGTATATAAAGTCGTTCATTAGCATAAGTCCCTTTTATCACTTCAATTTATTTCATTCAAAATAAACGATTATTTTGCCTTCAAAGCCCCTTAATAAGCCCGGGTTTCATAACACAATATTTATTATTCATTTGTCAAAATATTTTAAATGCGTTTTTCAATACTTGGAATAATACGAAATTCATTATTCCCTAGGCATTAGTAATCTTGGATAAAACATACGTTTAAATTGAATCGAAGTTCGTGATAATTAAACTGAATCGAATGATATTATAATACGTTTGTTTAACGCGTATTAAAAATTAATCGTAGCGATACTTCATATATTCAACAATAAGGGTCTGCATTTAGACGTATTTATACAGGCATAAAGATAATTGAAGTTCTTTATAATAACGCGGTTCAGCGATCAGAATCTGCAGGGGCTATGGTTATAGAAGCTTATTATACTAATTCCCGTCTGCTTGAACAGGTTGAAATATATTATAACCCATAAAATATCTTAATATCTTATTACTTTAAGCTTTATTAGCTTTTAACACAGGGAAAAAACATTGAAGCGATTGGCCTCCAACTTTGTTACATGTTTTATATACAATATTAAATTCGTTTTCGTTGAGGTTAAGGTTATATCAATCCTGTTATATAAAGTTTAAGGCGTTTTTACACTCTGCTTTATAACCGCCTAATCCAAAAAAAGTCGTTTATGATTTCATCGAAATTTGTTTATCCTCGTAAAAAAATTTTTAACTGGTAGGGTAATAAAGGTACGATATTGTATAACAATCATAGTGTTTTCAAATTTTAATTGCGAAATCCTTCAAAGTTTCCCATTTTTCCCGGTTTTTTATATACTTTATGTCGGTAAGACTGAAAACTTTTTTTTATGTGAATAAGGTATTCAGAAGAGTAATCAGAGAATTTGGTTTTGTAGTTATAAAAGTAAGATAAGAAGAAGAAGCATCCAGAGGTGCGCGCCACAGGTGAGGGCTTATAAGCCCTTTCCTAGAGCGTACCACTCTGGAATTCTTCTTCTAGACCGTTCCATGCATGATGCACTTTGTTTTTTGCAACAGTGCAGCCTACAGCGTGACATTATCATGCACCCTGCAGGAGAGTACCTTGCAATACATTGTACTACCATTTGGCTTATGTATACTATATATGAGGGTGTATAGTAATATCCACACTTTATATATTAAACCTCGCTAAAAAAAAATTGGGTCGAATCTTTATATACGCCGACAACATTATTTTTATAAAGATTTTAGATTTTTTGAAAGAAAACGTAAAGGGACTAAGTGTTTACCGTAAAAGGGCAGATTAGTAGGCGGTTAAAAATGAGCTCGTTTTTCCACTGGAATTTCTGAGTAGTTTTACATTACTAACCGTTAAAAGGCGTTTAACTTTGTAAAACGAAATAACGTACGTGTTAACACTGATTTGGAGCCAGTTTACTCTGTTATAAATCCGTCTTTAAATACCAAGTTTCCTAATATATGATGATTTGAGTTTCAATTCAATGAAGCCTTATTAAGAAACTTATATACAGGAAAACTCGTAATAAGGGAGTTGAGGGTCACCCAGAATTATAAGGGGCTTTTTAGTACGGAATATGAACTTTTAATATATCTTTTACAAACCGCTACTGCTAATACAGTCTTATTTATACTTATGTACTGTACTAAGAGCTAGTACTGCGGGTATAAGTAAAAGGTTTTTGAGGATTAAATTATGGTTTTGTTAATAGCCACGGCACGAGTGGTTACCCTATTATATAGGACCTCGCCGAAAGTTGCTGCCTTTGAGTATTTCAGATTACCTTTTAATAAAGTCGCACTTAAATAATAATGTCTCCGATTAGTATAATGTTTCAAAACCCCTCACGCTCGGCACCCCCTTGTATTACTAATCATAAAAACATCCGTCAGTTTATAGTTTACACTTCGCCTTATATCCTATATATTTTACGAGGTGGCAGATAAACGACCCTCTATACATTATAGTGATCCCAAAGCTTTACCCGGTTACGACTATTATCAACGGATTATAACATACCTGCTAACTTCAAAAACATTTTACGCTTACGACGACACCGCCTGACGGATATACCCTGATTTCAACTCCTCGTTATAAATAAGGCATTTCCTATTTTTTAACGATTAGTTTTACTAATGTTTCGGTATTTAATTAGGGTTTTCAAGTCTCATATAAACGGGTTTACGAAAGAAAAAGTTATTATAACATTTGAGATATGATACTTTTATTTGAGAAGCAATTATATAATAGTATTTACCAATAATTTTAAACAACTACTTAATAAGTATTAATGTACTGTTTATCTAGATGTGGTTTATCGAAACAATAGTGTAATAACAAAGGGTTTCAATGGACTTTACCGTACCACATACGTCTTCGATTTAAAGGCTATTAATGTATTTTGCAGCCCAAACATAGTTACCTGTATTACAATAGCTGAAATCATAGTATATATTAATGATAAATTTGTAATTTAAGGCTTGAAAAGAATCTTGATTAAGTTGTTTTAACAGGTATTTGTTGAATTTTACACGATAATCGAATCATATTTAAGCTGCATTATAATTAATAAAGCCTAGATTATAAATATATACACGTAAATGATGCCATAAATAAACTAGCGAATATTGATGCCAGGTTTTTACCCGTCTTATTAATAACAACCGACTTTCCCTAAATAAAATAAAATATTATCCTAAGATCCGTTGAACGGCGTTTGAACAAAAGTGATATAATTAAAACGAAAAGAATCTTTCCTTTTACTATAGAAAATAGGGTTTTACGTATTCGACTATACCCGGATTCAAATACCGTAAGTCTCAATATATTAATTCTTTCTTGTTTTTGCTACCACTTACGCGACCCTTATTAAATCGTTTTCTAGTTATAGAACACGGGTACAAGGATTTAGTATCCTTCTACCAGCGTTTCTATCTTTAAAACACCAATGAACAATATCTTTCATACGACAGAAAACATAACGTTTCATATTTAGTCTATTATCCTGCTTTTAAAGGCTTGAAAATTGTATCCTTGGCCTTTTAGAAAGCCCCTGGACAGATAGGCTCACGAGGTATATAAATATAAGAGGTCATTACTAACTTTAAGAATTTCTAGGTATTTGAGTATAATACGGATTATAATTCTCAAACAAATGTAGATTAAAGTTTTGAACTTATGCAGGTCGCGTTTATTGATCTTCGGTAAAAATTACGTTTAAACCTTCCAGCGATATTTTCGTTTTGTATTAAGTAACTTTCTTCACGTTTTTAATCCGCTGGTTTAACCCCCCATATTATTTTTCCGCTGACCTTATTTATTTAACAATTTTACCACCGTTACTACTAAGTCTTTTACGGCCGTCGTTCGCTGGCTGCGACTCTACCCACGAAAAGTATAAAGGCTCGAGAACGGGCCAAAAACGGAGATAGACTTGAAGGCAATAGGCAAAGAAGATAAAGGGATAGAAATAGCGAGGGCAGATTTATTAGCGATAAAGATTATCTTACCACCATTATTGGAGCCGTTATCCTCGTATTTGTTATTAGCTTTCCTCATGAAGATGTTAAGGCCCCGTCGACCTATCAACATCGCGGTGCAACTTACGCTGTGCCGCCTTCGACCGTCTCAACACCAGAATAAAAAGGCTTCCATAAGGCCGTGAGGCGCTTGGAGGGCGCCTTTACGGCGATAGAGGCGCTATAGGTAGCTAAAAGATACGTAGCAATGATATTAACGGGTATATACCCGCTTTTACGTTTGTTTTTTATGAATAATTAATATACGACCACTAATCACACTTTTTTATATAACGTTAGAACCCTGATAGATATAGTGGGCGTATAGAATACCCAGACCCCCTCTTTTAATATAAATGTTATCGGAAACTCTTATTAAAGGAGAAACAATGTAACCCGTATAAAGTTGTACCCCACGCGGTTATTAAGGGCGAGTAAGGGTGACGGGGGAGCGGAGGTAAGGGAGAAAAATGGGGGGTTAAAAGAAGGTTTATAAGGATTGTACATGGGTTATGAGCCATTATGACAAGGTTAATAAGCTTGTTCGGCAGCTCGCGGCGAGTAGGGGACAGTTTTTACTAAACAGTACCATTACCTGCGTTGATATAGTGTCCTAAATTACAAAAGAATGTATTGTAAAATTCTACGGCTATAAAGGTATAATATATAAGGTATAGGGGTATTGATTCATATATATACGATTTTTCATTATAAGAGAAGATTTATGATTAAGGGCGATTTAAATAAAGGGTTTCATTTTGTATTTGTCTTTAACATATGGATTATCACGCGCGTAGAAATTTTTTCGCTACACGTCGCTACAACAACGTGTTGCTACCCATGTTTACTAATACTTACCCGTATTTGTATTTATATGCGGACCCTAATATATATTTATTTGTTTTAACATTATTAACGCTTTATTTCGTGGGCTTTTATTGTTGTTATTATTAAAGTTTTACAAGAGCCCCTCTCATAGGCCTGTATAGTTATATTCCTAACATCATTAGGCGCTGGGTGGGGACTTAAATAGAAACGTAACATTGATAGACTAAAACTGTAATTCACAAGCCCGCGGATCTCTCAACTCTAGGGCAGCCCAAGTTCTTAATTGGAAAGATGATGCAAAGTTCCGTAGGCCCGCACAAGCCTCTACAGAGCTGGCGTTACGATCCTCCCCGCTGGTATCTACAGGACTATTTTATAGCAGCTAGTGCCCTTCCGGTACTAGACACTACAAGGTGATATTAAATCATAAAAAAAATGTATTTATAACTCCGTTAAATTTAATACTATTGCCTTTAATCCCTAAATATGGAATCTGAGATATTTATACTGAAAAGCGAAAGAAAACCTTCAGCTGTTTTTAACTAGCCTATTAACGTTAATATCGACGTTAATACTGAGCATTTTTATATATTTGAAGGAAATAAAAAAAAGAATAAGGAATCAGAGCATATGGAATATAATAAAGTTAATAATAGGCTAAATAACTATTCTTTCTAGCAACAATAGCTCTTTGTCTCAACCGACATCAACCTCAACTTTGTTAGTATCTTGATGATTAATTTTCGTAATAATAATATTTTACCTCCATAATACCATGTATTTTGAACAGCTCCCTATTATATATATTACTGCCTTTATATTTGGTATGTGTTGGTAGGACCTTAGATCGTTACAACGTTATCAATTCTAATCATAGTTGAAGGAATAATAGTATTGCATTGGTCAAGTAGTGGATGTATTGTTCTAAGTTTGGTAGATCTCTAGCTGGTCTACACAGTAATTTGTATCTTTAATTGCTTGGTAAGTGCCATAGTGTGAAGTATAGCGCATTAAAATCGACTTATATTCAATGCGGTAAGTCTACAAAAATTGTACGCTTGACTTGCACTCTAGTTAACTTTACTATAAGTAAATTTGACTTACTGTACTATATATAGTACTATTCTAATACTGGAGGCTTTTTAGTTTATAGATGCATGTCAATATGATTAACCAATCTTTTCCCGGTGAGCGCTAAATAACGACATCTTTAACTTGTCAACCACTTGTTAATTCCAATTGACTTTTGTACTAAATTATATCCAATTACATGCAAATTGATCCTACTTAACCTCAATTGCTCTATTTCTCCGAAATTCGAGTTTATAAACTCCCATAAAATGTTTTTTTTTTCGCAGGCCTTCGTAAACTTTTACTTTTAGCTGTACAAGTTAAGCAGATCACTATTACAGCCTTTATTTCTTTAGTAGTATTTTTTTTCTTGTATAACACTCGTCGCCAGCACGTAACATGGGTTTACCAAGCGGCTTATTAACGTAATCCTCGATACGTATAGTTAGCCTATTGCTATCCACAAACTTTTCTAAAGCCTTATTCAGCACTATTTTCGTTATGGTATTAGTAGGGTTTTCTTTACTATTAATCCATCGAAATTTCTTGATCTTTCTTTCTTCGTACGATTTAAGGAGTGCTATTACATCGATTATCAAACTTTCTTTTACTAATAGTTTCGAATTTCAAAAGACATTCAAATAAGCTCCTCCAATTGGTGTAGATTATTACCAGGATAAGTCTAATATTTAACTGCCTGGTAATAAGGTAAAAGATTTCCCATAGTACTATACCTACGTTAAAACCCATTATTATACCATAGACCTTCGAAGCTAGTAAGTTTCGTATAATCATTTTAAACTTAGCAATGGTTTAGTAAATGAGGTTACTAATAATATTGAACTGGTTTTCCCGCCTATCTTTATTAACGAAAGTTATAAAAAAGCCGATTTATGAAGATAGGTCGGTGTTATTTGTGAAAGACTCGTTAGTAAAAATCATTAACTTGTCCCTCGACAGATCGATTAGAACTATATTAATTTCGAGATCTAGGTTTCGCATCTACCACTTAAGCCTCTTATTTAACCGGTCATCGTTTTTATTTGTCTGATCCTATGTTTATACCGCGATAGAAACGTCGTAAAAGACCTTCGGTTGGAATAGGGTAGCAATATAATTGCTATAAGAACGTTCCTTGAAGTATTATTAGTATTTATCTGTATTAATTTTATGAATTATAATTAAAAGAATGCACTAGCCCTTTTAGAGAAAGTTAAGGCCTGCAATAACACCAAGTATGCGGATTAACAATCAATTAAAGTCAAGTTGACTGCTTTCCATTGACATTGTTACCGGATTACAATTCCAAAACTTAAAGTTCTTAGTTACTTGTTGTTAAGATATTACAAAGTCAGCAATTCTAAAGAAAAGGGTATCGTGAATTTTTATGCCTACTACGCCGAAGTCTTTTTTTCAAGTTATTAACAAATATAAGTTGTATATTGAAAAAATTATCGCTAATAGTAATTGAAAATGCGATTAATAGGTTAGAAACTAATAAACTCTTCATTTAACCAATCCATATAATAGTTTGACATACTGTATTACCGTTTCCAAAGGATAAATAATACGTAGTTCTTAAACAGCTCTAGCAATACGATCCGCTGTAAATCAGTCACTAATTATGTATAGGTTTACATTATAGTACAACTATTAAACGTAAGGATATCTTTAATGTTAGTTAATAAACTTACTATCAAAACGACCACCAAAAGCTAGCTAATTTTCTTAATTGTTCACAATTACGTCAAAATCAAGTTTTTATTTTCATCGCGGTATCCTTAAGGGACTAAACATGACTTTTCATACAGCCACCTCGTAACCTTACCTTTAACCTCGTAAATAATCTTCGACTTGAAAATCGTAATATTTCGATTTTAAAGGTTGAAATGGGGTTTCAACACGAATTACACAAACCCTTGTGTTAGTAAGCTATTAATCTTAAACTTTTATCTTTTCTTAAATGGTTTATTGGAGGTTTCAATAATTTTTTATACTCGAAGCTTTATTTTCAAGTCATCGTTATATTTTTTCCCTTCTTATCCATGTAGCATTATAGATACGACCCGATATATATTTCTCCCCTTTAACGGTTTTCTTTCCTAAGGGGCGTCTACGCCGATATCCACTTATCTTCCTATCGATAACGGTTACAAGAGGTTTTTATTCATTCGGTCACTTGACTTCAAGATCTTTGTCGTTAATAACTATAATATAAAGCTTAACTTAAATAATTAGGAAATATACAAAACCGTTAACAGTTTCGATAACTACTTTGTAATTCGCGATATTTAAGATTCTATATAAGCTTTTTTATTTACCCGGCTTCCACCACACGCATACTTTACTTTGTAATAACAAAGAAAATACGGTTATTATTAAAGGGCCGTTCTTAATATTAAAAGCATTATTAACCCAACGGCGTATTAATTACTTTTACAATTCTCTTAAAAGTTTTCCGTGAGCGATAATATGCTTTTATGTACTTTCTGAAAGCGTAAATTCACTCGTCAAACGTAGATACGCTCTAAAGACCAGTAACATTGACATTAGGCCGTTAGGACCAACAATATCGTTCAGGTCTTTCACCGCCATTTATAAGCGTAACTTTGTATCCCTAAAGCTTTCAATTTATAACGTAAGGATATTATATGTTCGGAAAAGTAAAGATTATACCCTTTTAACCATACTGATACTTCAATAGGCTTTTACAGGTACCTATTTATACTAAATACCTATTATATTAACATCATCTTTCAACTCTGCTGCTGTAAAGTTAATATCGGTATCATAAATGATAACGTTAAATAAGCCGAAGTATATGTTAATCTACCAAATACTTAATGTTTCTCTTGTATCCTTTAACAAAAAAGTATTTAAAAACTTAGTCCCGTGAAAAAAAGGTTGTAAAATCGATGACGTACAAAAATGGCTTATGATTCAAATAGAACAAAATAATGAAAATCTTTCAATTTAAGTTCTTATCGTCTTTTAATATAAATTTGAATATGCGAAAGGTTAAGACATACATTCAATCGTAATACCAGAGTCTTTCAATAGCTTTTAAAACATAGTATTTCATATTTTTATATCCAACGAACTTTAGAACTTCGTATAACGTATTAATGGCTGGGTAGTTGAAGCGCTTATATAATTAATATATCTCCGGATCCATTAGGTTCCACACTATTACTTCCAGACTTCAAAGAAAAAACCATAGTATCTTAACTTAAAGGCGAAGCGAAAACTCTAGCCGTTATTAATCAACTTATCTACGTTAACTTCGACATTAACACCGAAAGTCTTCATATCCTCCAAATAAAGAGAAAATGGGGGGGAATATTTAAGGATGTGGAACTTAATTACTTCCACAACAATTGAAACTACCGTTAACCCTAATAACGATAGTTACTCGCCTAATCTAAAACTAACTTTGACCTTACTAATATATTAACAATTAATCTTATTAACTGTAATACTTTCCCTTTATAATACTATGTACTGCGAATAACCTCTTATTAAGTCAATCACTGCTTTTATTTCTAGCATAATACCCAAAAAATAATTGTTTACGTAACAATCACGAAGGTTAAAGGTATACGAGGGGTTAATGGTTAAATCAAGGCAAAGAAATAGATTTTCACCACCCAAACGATACAAAAAGATGTAGTCGGCTTATTATTAGAGTGTACCAAGAATAAAATCTTTATGTCACTTAATTTACTTAAGGGTATTATTACCATCAATTGGTTCTTCGCTCTCGAAGTGTACGGTTTAATTTAAATAATACGATTAAAAACTAATAGGGTACTGAATATAATATATTATCTTTCTATTATTTCGCTCAACATGAGAGTGCCAAATTTACCAATAACCAGACTTACCTCAAATTTAATATCTTTTACCACTATTACGACGATAGTACTTACGGTTAATAAGTTCGTTTAATTATTAGCCTTATAAGCGCGAACGTGATTACTACCTCCATTCTATAATCGGTAAGCCAAACCTTAGGTGTTAAAGGCGCCCGTAGCTGTATTTACAGTCGATATAATTAATTACCGCAAGGTCTTTTTCATTCATGTCAAGGAAGTTGCCGGCTTAAGGGTATGTACTAAGCGAGTTTGGTATACGCTCTATTATAATAGCAAACGAGGATCGTAACTGGCTAAAAAAAGCCTTCGCAGATGGTATCTAAACGTTATAAAGCGTATTTAAACTCGCTAACACCTGTAACTACTACTCGTACCTACTGGAAAAGTATAGCATCGCTAACATTAAGCTTTCTCAATTACTTTTTAACATAACATCAAATTTTCAATCATTCAATTAAGTATATTCATTAAGATTTCGTCCTCTGTCTTCCAAACTATCATTGTTACCCACCTCATAATAACAAAATTTCTATAATATTATGTAAAGTAAACGTTATATTCGAAATGGCACTTTATACTGTTATAGATCTCGCGAAACGTAGTGGCTCGAATAAGAAAGGTCAGATAATAGTCTCTGGCGTACCTTATGAGAATTCTGGGGAACAATAAGTAAAAACCAAAAGGAGAAACCTCCATTTACTTGTAAATGTTTGAAAATAGTATCATCTTGGTATCTAGGAGGTTATAAGGCTTCCCGTCATACTTTATACGTCGTTCCAAATCTTAGTGAAGTTTGTAAGAAGTTTTTTATTAATTTTAACCACATTAACAGATCTTAAAAGCAAGTCGCGATAGGCATCCCAATATTGATTGTTATTTCCTTGCAATTAAAGCCTTAAAGCTTCTGAGGCATAGTGTTACAGGTAATTGATAGTCGTCTAACCCGAGGGATAAACTCCTATAGTAGGACTTGGGATAAGCTCTCGTGTATAAGCAAACGTGCTATAAAAAGGTTTTTAAAAGGCTTATCTATTTTAAATTAAGTGATATATGAGAAGAGGTACCTAACGGCTTTAAAAAAGTTGACGATCTTATTTAATTAACTGGTGTAAAGCGCCAACGTCAATACCTTCAGCAGTGTTATCAGCCTTTACTTCATGCGCTCTGTAACCACCAAAAGCGTACTCCGCGCTATTATGTGGATGTGTTAGGCTACCAAGATGGTTAACAGGTTTCTCATCGCTAATGCGTAAAGATTTTTAACTTAACTAAGGGTTAAGTGGAGGTCCCTTAAAATGAGTGTAAGGGCGGTGAGGTTCCTTCACACTATTTTCCTTGGTGTATAGGTTTTAAGGTCGTTTCTAAATCTAAGCTAGGTCAAAAACCCTCTTATAATGGTTTTTTAATACCCTATAATGGTATATAAACTCCTCATTGCTGAAGTTATATCTCAATCTTCAATTTAACCCCTTTTCAAATTAAAATCCGAATTTTAATGGTCTAATCGCCAAAGACGTTACGTAAATTACTAAAGACATAGTTAAAGTCGTTGGTATTACTATGCTTAAAGTTGTAGTAGACGACGAAATTAGTAAGGTATTTTTCCGTAAAGTCTTTATCAATATCTAACGCTCAAAAGTCTTCGTCGTAGTACTTGGTAAAGATAATTCCGAAGACTCTAATGATTTTTTTCATTGCATGATTGGTAATAGATTCAAGGTAAGTGCTAGTGGTAGCCATCTTGACGTTTTCATTTAGATAGTAAGTCTAGGACGCGTAAGGCGAGGGTCTCGGTGATCTTTGGGCGTAAAGTTACGTAGAAACTTGGAGAATCAATGTGTAGTTGCGTGACGTAGTTTTTTTTTGCGCAAATTGACGATTCTTGGTGTTTTCTCTCAAGACAGCGATCTTGGAAATTAAATTGGCGTAGAGGAAGTAAAAAGAGGAAAGTAGGGGCAAAGGTTTGGTGTAAAAGGTAAGATAGAAGGTTGTTTATTATGGTTATCTAGTTGTAGGACTTTCTCTTAATATGTCACGCAATTTTTAAATCATTTTTATACGTTTACTAACATATAACGGTCCTAGATAGGATCCCTTTTTATAATAGTAGTACCCATAGTAGTATTGAGTTAGCCGTTTGCCAACTTGCCGAACTTTAAGACTTCTAACAGTCAATCTTAACGTTTTTAAAAAAGATCTGATAAAGTTTTTTTAGTGTTTTCAATAGCGATACCGTTACTTACTTCCAGATTACCATTGTAAGACAAACACAACCTAAAATTCTTCTATGTTTTCCTATATTTATGGACTAATGTAGTATTAATAGAGGCCTTTCACAAAATTCTTTCCTCTGCCCTAGATGCTGTAGCCGTAAATCATAACTAGAAAATAGTGTTTTCTTTTCCTTAGTCAATCTGTTCTTGACTTAATAAATACCAATCAGTGTTGGTAGGGACTTAAATCGTTGTAACGTTGTAGATTCGAATCGTGATCGATTTAATAGTAGTATTATATTGGTTAAGTGCTGGATGTATTATTCTTGGTTTGGCAGACCACTAGCCGGCCTGCACAGTAATTTTTATGGCCAATTGCTTGTCCCGTGCCCTAGTGTAAAGTGCAGCGTACTGCACTCGACTTACATCCAATACGGTAAGTCCACACAAACAGTACACTCAACTTGCAGTTCAGTCAACTTGACTGCAAATAAAGTTGACCTACTACACTGAATATATTACTATTCCAACAGTATGATACTTTAAAACGTATGGTCCGCGTAATAATTACGAAAGTGATATATATATATTGGGTTGATGGCTTAATTAGGGTAAGACTTGTGGATTTCGATACTTAAAAAATGTAGGAAGATATAGTTGGCTAGTTATTGGACTACAATAGAAATAACGTCGTTATATTACGTAATTTACTTAGGGATATCATCGTCGTAAATAGGTTTGTCATTCGCGTAATTTACAATATAAACCATGTAATTTCATTTGAAATAAATAGGATATTAAGTGAGATACATCACCTGTTTGTTATTCCGTTTAACTGCAGGGCAGCGAGTCGACTAACAGTCCAACTTAATATAAACCGATACTATCTTCCATTATTACGACGATAAATCTTATGATTAATAGGTCCTCTTAAGTTTTACCTTCATTATCAATGTTAGTGTGGTAATAAATTCGAGTCCAAAGACATTAAACCAGATTTTAAGAGTTAGGAACGCCCGTATTTTCGATTGAAGAAGTATATGATTACGCGAGTTTATTTTTCTAAATCGCAGAAGTTATTGGCTCAAGGGTATATACCAAAGAAATTTGAGGTATATGTCATTACAATCGTAAATGTGGATATTGCAATATATCCTTATAGATAGTATAAATAGGCCAAGTAGCAGTGTACTGTATTGCAGGGTGCACTCCTGCAGGATGTACGGTAACGTATCACGCTATAGGCTGCACTCTTGCAAAACGCAAAGTGTATCATACATGGATCGGTCTGGAATGGCTATTCCAGACCGATGGCAATGCGTGGATAGGTTTAGAAGAAGTATTTCAGAGTGATACGCTCTAGGTGAAGGACTTATAATCTCTTACCTGTGGCTTATACCTTCGTATTCTTTCTCTTAACTTATTATTATTATTTACTATATTATAATTGCTAATTATTTTGATTACTTTTTAAAAACCTTATTATTACGTCAATATTATAGGCTTAAAACCTTATTCATACTAATTAGTAGCCAACTAGTTCGATAATAGATAGCTAAGATGAAAAAAGATAAACACAAGTTTAATACCTATAACTGGATATTATAACGGTCCAAATTACCTATGCTTTAAACCTCTGATTTATAAAAACTATACAGGAGTGTAAAATTACGCGGGAGCGCCAAAAAACCCGAAACTTTATAAAACGATAAGACTCGAAGTAAATTTGAAAAAAACAGCTCCATTCTATTAACCGTTAACTTGCATTAACGTTTTAAACGAAAATGCGAGCCCTTTTTGAAGGGCTTCTTGTTACGTATCAGTTTACGTAAGGAAAAACCAATAAGTTTCAGAACCCTTTGTTGAGACTTATCCGATTTTCGGCAATTTACATCGATCGCCTTACCAAAATCGGTCATAAATAAATCACTCAACCGACCGCCTTAACATTATCAGGTATATAACAAAAAACTGACAGATCTCTCTATTAAGTTATGTTATAATATACTAATACGGAAAGACTACCAAATACCAGATTACACTATTGTATTACCTTTACCTTCCTCATTTTTTTATGTTCGTCTTATATATTTTAGGTTTAGTACCTTTAACGTTGTATTCTTTACCAACAGTTTAGCTAATATAACGTTACCTACGTTAAGAAAATTGATTGAAGACATTTAATTAATTTTTAATTACGTTTTACTTACGTATTATTTAATATTTATTTACGTTAGTAAGTATTAATAAGCTTCATTCCAACCGCTTTAATTATTTATTTACTTTGTATTTAGCTAATTTCAATAGATTTTAATCTACTTTAAATTGTATATAAGCTACCTTATATAAATATATAATGGATTTACCAATAACGAACATGGTGAAAGTTAACTAATATGTAGAGTATATCTTTATATACACTTCGTTTCGTAATAATATATTCAAATATTTATACATTAACCTTTAGGATACCAAAATCGAGGTTTTAGTAAAGGATTTGGACCCTTATACGGCAAACACCTATATTACGAATATGAATTTTAATTACTAGAGCGGCGAAATCGAATCACGCGAATTATTTGAAGATTTTAGGGAAAACTTTACGGACTGGTTACTGCATATATAACGAATAGTGAATGGTAAAATCGTAAGAATTGGGCAAAAATACTGACGAGGTAAAGATATTAATATACCTGGTGAAAGTAATAACCGTACCGTAAAATCTCTGTTTATAATGGCCCAGATAATATAAACCCTGAAATATGTAGACGATAAAGTAAGAAAAAAAAATTGTAAAATTATATTATTTAAGGAAGCATTAGGAACGCTTATTTAAAGTGATAGATCGAGGTTATAAAAAACTACCACAGGTTGAGAAACGGCATTTAACACAACTAAACGCTTGCCGAGGAACGGAAATAGAACTAGAGGAACCGACGAAATAGGAGGAAATACCGTAACAATCGTTTACAACGCGGATCTAATACGAAAACTCCTTGAAACGTAACTTTAAACCAATGTAACGACAAAAACATACCCCATACGCTGAAAAATAACCCGATAGACTATGACAGAATCAGCTGAAGCGTAAAAAACAATCCGCTCCAGAACATAATAATCGGTTAAGATATAAGAAACAACCCGATTTAGGAAAGGATAAGTATTATAAAACGCTAATATGTACCATGTGAACCGATACCTATTAACTACGAACCCTATCGCGATTTCATATTACATCGCTTTCCTACAGATAAAAACGACTTTAATAAGTTAATTAACTTTGTTAAGCTATGAGACAGGGATAACAATTATAACGGCGAGTTATACGATGTACTTAATAACAAAATACACGTTGTATTTAACACGTATAATAAATTGGATATTAAACCTTTACAATCTTACTTTTTTTGCCTAATATTAGTTTCGGGAAAGTTGAAAACGGTATATGTATTACCGTATATAAATAAATATATTTGTCAAGTATTATAACAACTTTGAATCACACTTTGATACGGAAATCAATTAGAAATTATACTTTAGGGATTTGACTAGTACGAAGTAAGAAGTTGTAACGAATTATTAAGAAAATGCCGATGAAAACTTATAGAAAATTCTTACGGCCTTATTAGTCAAGTTTAGAAAATACTAAATAACCATCAGACTGGAATATAAAGGTTATAAACTATTTATTTAAATAATGATAAAAGCTCGTTGTGGAAACTCGGATTTAGACTTCACACTTTTCAAATCATAAAAATACTTGAAAACCTTTTATATAAGCCTTAAAATATCTTTTGAAACCTTTATACACCGACAGGTAAACCATAGATTAGCATTTATAGCAGATTAAATTCAAGGTGAATTTTGAATTACCAAAGTAAATTTTGCTGAAATTTTTTTCTTTGTTTTCAACCGGAGATTTAAAAATTACCCAAGGTAAAACGAACGCCTTAAGTATAGATATGAAGAATGAAAACCTAATAGTATGAGATAAGGGTAATCATTTGATAAGAAAAGAAAACGTACCGAAATTATAGTAATATTTGCGATAGGATATATAAAGCTTTATAGGTTTATGAAAACGGTATATCTTATACGATAAAGTTGGCTATTAATTTATGAATTACCTCGTTTACCAATGAATTTGGATTGAATGATAATTTTAAACGGAGTATGATTTCAAAGATCGGAAAAAAGCTAATTTTACAGTATACGTAGCCGATTACCAAGATATAAATAATTATTTAGATATATACCTTTACGCAAATATGTACGAAGAAAACGATCGTAAATAAAACGATGCCTACCTATTAGCTTACGACGATAAAAACGCCAAAAGTATTTTTTCCGGTTTATAAAATGCCTTTTTTTTGTATATTGTAGGCCTGGACTACGTAAACGGAGTGTTTAACGCTAATATAACGTTGTAATTTACATTTTATAATAGATACAAAACCATATTTCAGGGTATTATACCTAATATAGACCTAGTCGAAATTTCGACGATCGGAAAACGATAATTCGACGTATTTTCGGCGAAAATTCAGAAGTTTCGGTTAGACCGAATAGTAAAATACTGAAATATCCTATTTGGTAAAGGAAAGCGACGTCGTTCGGAACAGTCGTTGTAAATACGCGTTTCAAACCGATTAAGTTTTACGTAAAGGACTTTAAAACGTTATTTTAACTGTTATTAATTAATATAAATAAACTTGAAATTAAGGTTTGGAATAAGATTAATCAGCTTGTCTGCGCTTTGAATGGTATATTCGTACTATTTAATCTTTAGCTCGGCTATTAATGGTTTTTTCCAGAAGTACGTACAATGAAAGCTGTTTACTCAACCAAATTAAAATTATGAATCTTACACCAACGATTTGGCTATTCAGTGATAAAACGCCTTTTACGATTGTTTTACACTGTAGGTTATATAAATGTAGGGAAAGACGTATTTAAAGCTATCGAAAAGTTTTTTTATACATGCCAGCTTTATTTACAGGCCCTACGACGGTTTAAATTCCATCTTTAAGACGATGTGAATTTTCATTATGAAGTTACCATTAATATTATGTATTTAGACATCTAACCAGTCTTTTACGTCGTTAGTACAACCATATTATTTTAGGCCGCTTAATTTATACAGAACGTTTTTATTATAGATTATTAGGATGCATCAATTAATTTTTGATTAAATGTTCACTTTGGGCCTTTCAACTGGATTACGTACGACGCCGGCACGACTTTTAATTTTACTGAGTAGCGTTCGAAAGTTCGAATAGCCGGTATAAGTATAAGTAAACTTTATTGAAATCCTTACAAGGTATTAGAAAGTGTAAATGATATTCTAAATTACTAAAGAAAGCGTATATAATATTGTCGAAGGAACTTAAGGGTGTTAGTTTTAAGAAATATATACTTTAAATAGCGGTTAGCGCCGTTAACAACACTTTTGGCCTAAATAAGCTTATCCTCACGTTCCTTGTCTTTAGCATTTACCCGAGGATTTATACGGACTTCGCTTTATTACTATTTATAATGTAAAGCGCTAATGCTATGACTAGGTCTACTGCGGCATTCCGCTTATTACAAGCAAAGAAAATGTATCCTTAGCATTCATTACAAATAATAGCCTACGTAAGGTGGGCGTATTAGAATTACTATTGTAATTTGAAGTTTTAGTTTGAAAAACGAAACATGGATAGTCGTTATAATATGCTTGTTAACTTATTAAACGGAACGAAATAGTTTCGTTGGACAATAGTACGAGGGAATACAAAAAAGAGGTGGAAAGAAGCGGCCCGAAAACATAGTACGAACAAAATTGATTATAAAATATCACCCAAAACGAAGAATTTAAGCCGATCCCAATTTCAGCCGTACCCCTAAAACGCGAATCTAACCAGTTTACGCCAAATAAAAGCGGTCTATTTGCGCTAAACCCGCTAAGACCTCGACGTCGAGGGCGCCCTTTCAGCTCGAAAACCAAAAAACGCCTTAGGAACTTTGTTACAAACTCCTTTATTATATAAATAGAAATGGCAAACCGAAGGTTTAGATTAAAGTTTCGCCGCGAAAGCATTATCATTATTTTAGGTATCTTATTAACATAATTTACTTAGACGGAAATCTTAGCCTCAATCGACTAAGGCGTATTTCGTTTTAAACGTTTTAATTTAGCTACTTATGGTATCCGTAGAATTTTTCCAACATGTTTCGTTTACAAGGTTAAGGATAAGACCGGAAAACGTTTCGAAAATACCCGCCTATTTATAAAAAGATATAACGACAAAGACAAAAAAGATATTATAACCTAATTACCCACGTTATAATGGGTAAACTATCGCTGAATTTTTACGCTCGTTGTCTCCTTTACTAATTTATATAATTTATATGTTGAGTTTTGTAATAGAACGTAAGCTTACACCCAATTTGAAGAACAGCTAAAACAACAGATTTAAGCCGATATATTTAAAAACCATAAAAAATATTACTTACCTACTATGATTTTACGTATTATAAAATCACTTTATAGTTTAGCTAAAGTCGGTATTTTTTGGGATAATTCCAATTAAAGATACTATAAGAAACAACTAGGAATAACCAACTTTACCTGCGACCCATACCTATTAGTATTAACAGCTTGTTGAGAAGGCTTTGCGTTAACGGTTATGTAAATGGACGACATCCTGAAGTTATGTAACTTTTCGTTTTCCGTATTGGAAAAAAAGAAACTTTTAAAAGCCGGCCTAAAAGCTAAACCTCAAACGTACCTGATGGAAAATAATGTAATCTATTTTAATCGTGTTACTATTAACTTTCGGAACGACATTTCAAACTTTATATAAAAGGGGTATTTAAATGAAGTTGTTTTTATCGTTTTGGATTGTATAAGCCGAGCAAACGAATACAGATATTAACGTATACGCGACGCTTAGATTGCCTTTATATCACAACCAAAGGTAGTATTTAACTTTCCTATCGCCTTATAATGTTGAATCAAGCCGAAAGACAATGTATCTAAGGCTTTTACCAAATGTTATTCGTGGTAAAGATATAATTTAAAACGCGGTTTATAATTTATACTACTATATATACGTATTTTGAAGCTATTTTATTCTCTTAACGGCTTCTTTGTTAATAACAACGATTGTAATTTATAAATCGGTTTCATTTTAGTTTTCGATAAAAAATACCAGATCGGAACGGATTTAAGTTTGAAGGAAACATTATTTACTAAAGCTTTACCTAGTGTAAAAGGATTATACGAAGCGTTTTGTCTTTCGATATTTATAGCATAGTTAAATGTTTAGATTTGGGTATTATTATAACAATAACGGTTCGAATAATTACTTTTAACCTTAGTTTAAGCCTTGTTTTTCTTGTCGTTTAAATTAACTCCTTTTTGCTTTATAAATACTTGGTTAAGTTGGGTTTTGTACCTGGAAAGCTATTGATAATCAATATTATAATATTATGCAACTTATACAACCTACGGGAAATCGACGAGATTGAATAAATTAATGGTAAATACAACCCGACAGATATAATAATAAATGCCATATCAAACGGCGTATTAAAAAAATTTATATTTATAAGTACCGTTATTCATTAGGGTTTTGAAAAAGGTTATATAACCTTAATAAACTGTTACTCTATATTGATTTTCGCCAACTTAAATAGTTCTATCGATATCCTTTATATAGATATACGTTTTACCTTTGTTTAAACGAATTATTCTCTTTCATCGCCGATTTTGCCTTTGTTAGAAACGACCATTCGCGCCGATTTACCAATTTTTTTTTTTTTTGGATATTACAATATCTTAACGATAGAAATTATATTTGTCACCTTAAACAATTGTTTTCAAAAGAGTTATAAAATTACTATGTAACGTACTATACTATGGCCGAGTATACCGGCCCGGCCCCAAGGGTGTTTATCTACTACTAAAAGGAGAGAGAGATGCCGTCGCGTTCTTATCGTTATCCCCGTCGCTTTCCTCTTTTGTGTTAACGTTACCGTTATTACCGTTAACAATATTATTAACGTTGGTGAATATATATTCCTTTACCTTGTTCATTATACCTTTAGGTAAAGTTCTAGGGGAGGGATCACTCTTTTCGCGGAGACATATAATAACGTCATCGAATTCGCCTACGTAGTATATGCGTAGGCCCTGTTTCCAAACGGCGATAATGGTTACCGTCACCATAGTCCGCCGGTTAGCGCTTATTACTAATTATTATCAGCTTATTTTAGTTGTTTACAACGATTTGTTTTTCAAATCGCCTCGCATAGTCCATTTTTGTTGAAAATAAGTTTTTGAAATTAGGTTGAAACTTACTAAAGAGTTAGTAAACGTGTAACACGGCTTCGACCTACGGCTTTAAAACTACCGGAACGGGATCATACGAGCTATTACTTAGTTCATAGCGGTAGTAACAAGTCGAACGGCCCCCGTTTTCGTAGTAATTGCTAATAAATTTGCCCGCGGTCGCGGACACAATATATGATACATAAAACTTATTTATTAACGGCTTAAAGTTACGGAGTCAGGTACATTGTTTTAACATTTAATGAGTTAAAAAGGTTTTATAACGTATTTTAGCAATATGGAATTCGAGGCGGCGGAGGAGATACGCTTCGTGCTTTTAATTTACAAAAAGTATGAGTTGAAAACATATTAAAGAAACGATTAAAATATACGTACCCTAACATACTTACGCTAGATTACGCTTACGACGTAAAGAGAATTTTATGGGTAATGAGGGTTTTACCTGTAAGGAAAGGATAAGGTTTATAACCTGAGGGACCCCCTAGTTTTCCCTCCGGGAGTTAGAGAAGAGAGAGGTAA